>CM061529.1:6658701-6683701 GCA_030068015.2 Neoceratitis asiatica
ATTATTAATTATTATTATTATTATTATTATTATTATTATTATTATTATTATTATTATTATTATTATTATTATTATTATTATTATTATTATTATTATTATTATTATTATTATTATTATTATTATTATTATTATTATTATTATTATTATTATTATTATTATTATTATTATTATTATTATTATTATTATTATTATTATTATTATTATTATTATTATTATTATTATTATTATTATTATTATTATTATTATTATTATTATTATTATTATTATTATTATTATTATTATTATTATTATTATTATTATTATTATTATTATTATTATTATTATTATTATTATTATTATTATTATTATTATTATTATTATTATTATTATTATTATTATTATTATTATTATTATTATTATTATTATTATTATTATTATTATTATTATTATTATTATTATTATTATTATTATTATTATTATTATTATTATTATTATTATTATTATTATTATTATTATTATTATTATTATTATTATTATTATTATTATTATTATTATTATTATTATTATTATTATTATTATTATTATTATTATTATTATTATTATTATTATTATTATTATTATTATTATTATTATTATTATTATTATTATTATTATTATTATTATTATTATTATTATTATTATTATTATTATTATTATTATTATTATTATTATTATTATTATTATTATTATTATTATTATTATTATTATTATTATTATTATTATTATTATTATTATTATTATTATTATTATTATTATTATTATTATTATTATTATTATTATTATTATTATTATTATTATTATTATTATTATTATTATTATTATTATTATTATTATTATTATTATTATTATTATTATTATTATTATTATTATTATTATTATTATTATTATTATTATTATTATTATTATTATTATTATTATTATTTATTATTATTATTATTATTATTATTATTATTATTATTATTATTATTATTATTATTATTATTATTATTATTATTATTATTATTATTATTATTATTATTATTATTATTATTATTATTATTATTATTATTATTATTATTATTATTATTATTATTATTATTATTATTATTATTATTATTATTATTATTATTATTATTATTATTATTATTATTATTATTATTATTATTATTATTATTATTATTATTATTATTATTATTATTATTATTATTATTATTATTATTATTATTATTATTATTATTATTTATTATTATTATTATTATTATTATTATTATTATTATTATTATTATTATTTATATTATTATTATTATTATTATTATTATTATTATTATTATTATTATTATTATTATTATTATTATTATTATTATTATTATTATTATTATTATTATTATTATTATTATTATTATTATTATTATTATTATTATTATTATTATTATTATTATTATTATTATTATTATTATTATTATTATTATTATTATTATTATTATTATTATTATTATTATTATTATTATTATTATTATTATTATTATTATTATTATTATTATTATTATTATTATTATTATTATTATTATTATTATTATTATTATTATTATTATTATTATTATTATTATTATTATTATTATTATTATTATAATAATAATAATATTATTATTATTATTATTATTATTATTATTATTATTATTATTATTATTATTATTATTATTATTATTATTATTATTATTATTATTATTATTATTATTATTATTATTATTATTATTATTATTATTATTATTATAATAATAATAATAATAATAATAATAATAATAATAATAATAATAATAATAATAATAATAATAATAATAATAATAATAATAATAATAATAATAATAATAATAATAATAATAATAATAATAATAATAATAATAATAATAATAATAATAATAATAATAATAATAATAATAATAATTATTATTATTATTATTATTATTATTATTATTATTATTATTATTATAATAATAATAATAATAATAATTATTATTATTATTATTATTATTATTATTATTATTATTATTATTATTATTATTATTATTATTATTATTATTATTATTATTATTATTATTATTATTATTATTATTATTATTATTATTATTATTATTATTATTATTATTATTATTATTATTATTATTATTATTATTATTATTATTATTATTATTATTATTATTATTATTATTATTATTATTATTATTATTATTATTATTATTATTAATAATAATAATAATAATAATAATAATAATAATAATAATAATAATAATAATAATAATAATAATAATAATAATAATAATAATAATAATAATAATAATAATAATAATAATAATAATAATAATAATAATAATAATAATAATATTAATAATAATAATAATAATAATAATAATAATAATAATAATAATAATAATAATAATAATAATAATAATATTAATAATAATAATAATAATAATAATAATAATAATAATAATAATAATAATAATAATAATAATAATAATAATAATAATAATAATAATAATAATAATAATAATAATAATAATAATAATAATAATAATAATAATAATAATAATAATAATAATAATAATAATAATAATAATAATAATAATAATAATAATAATAATAATAATAATAATAATAATAATAATAATAATAATAATAATAATAATAATAATAATAATAATAATAATAATAATAATAATAATAATAATAATAATAATAATAATAATAATAATAATAATAATAATAATAATAATAATAATAATAATAATAATAATAATAATAATAATAATAATAATAATAATAATAATAATAATAATAATAATAATAATAATAATAATAATAATAATAATAATAATAATAATAATAATAATAATAATAATAATAATAATAATAATAATAATAATAATAATAATAATAATAATAATAATAATAATAATAATAATAATAATAATAATAATAATAATAATAATAATAATAATAATAATAATAATAATAATAATAATAATAATAATAATAATAATAATAATAATAATAATAATAATAATAATAATAATAATAATAATAATAATAATAATAATAATAATAATAATAATAATAATAATAATAATAATAATAATAATAATAATAATAATAATAATAATAATAATAATAATAATAATAATAATAATAATAATAATAATAATAATAATAATAATAATAATAATAATAATAATAATAATAATAATAATAATAATAATAATAATAATAATAATAATAATAATAATAATAATAATAATAATAATAATAATAATAATAATAATAATAATAATAATAATAATAATAATAATAATAATAATAATAATAATAATAATAATAATAATAATAATAATAATAATAATAATAATAATAATAATAATAATAATAATAATAATAATAATAATAATAATAATAATAATAATAATAATAATAATAATAATAATAATAATAATAATAATAATAATAATAATAATAATAATAATAATAATAATAATAATAATAATAATAATAATAATAATAATAATAATAATAATAATAATAATAATAATAATAATAATAATAATAATAATAATAATAATAATAATAATAATAATAATAATAATAATAATAATAATAATAATAATAATAATAATAATAATAATAATAATAATAATAATAATAATAATAATAATAATAATAATAATAATAATAATAATAATAATAATAATAATAATAATAATAATAATAATAATAATAATAATAATAATAATAATAATAATAATAATAATAATAATAATAATAATAATAATAATAATAATAATAATAATAATAATAATAATAATAATAATAATAATAATAATAATAATAATAATAATAATAATAATAATAATAATAATAATAATAATAATAATAATAATAATAATAATAATAATAATAATAATAATAATAATAATAATAATAATAATAATAATAATAATAATAATAATAATAATAATAATAATAATAATAATAATAATAATAATAATAATAATAAATAATAATAATAATAATAATAATAATAATAATAATAATAATAATAATAATAATAATAATAATAATAATAATAATAATAATAATAATAATAATAATAATAATAATAATAATAATAATAATAATAATAATAATAATAATAATAATAATAATAATAATAATAATAATAATAATAATAATAATAATAATAATAATAATAATAATAATAATAATAATAATAATAATAATAATAATAATAATAATAATAATAATAATAATAATAATAATAATAATAATAATAATAA
Source organism: Neoceratitis asiatica (assembly GCA_030068015.2). Taxonomy (NCBI): domain Eukaryota; kingdom Metazoa; phylum Arthropoda; class Insecta; order Diptera; family Tephritidae; genus Neoceratitis; species Neoceratitis asiatica. The sequence goes on from CM061529.1 coordinate 6,663,024, forward strand.
TAATAATAATAATAATAATAATAATAATAATAATAATAATAATAATAATAATAATAATAATAATAATAATAATAATAATAATAATAATAATAATAATAATAATAATAATAATAATAATAATAATAATAATAATAATAATAATAATAATAATAATAATAATAATAATAATAATAATAATAATAATAATAATAATAATAATAATAATAATAATAATAATAATAATAATAATAATAATAATAATAATAATAATAATAATAATAATAATAATAATAATAATAATAATAATAATAATAATAATAATAATAATAATAATAATAATAATAATAATAATAATAATAATAATAATAATAATAATAATAATAATAATAATAATAATAATAATAATAATAATAATAATAATAATAATAATAATAATAATAATAATAATAATAATAATAATAATAATAATAATAATAATAATAATAATAATAATAATAATAATAATAATAATAATAATAATAATAATAATAATAATAATAATAATAATAATAATAATAATAATAATAATAATAATAATAATAATAATAATAATAATAATAATAATAATAATAATAATAATAATAATAATAATAATAATAATAATAATAATAATAATAATAATAATAATAATAATAATAATAATAATAATAATAATAATAATAATAATAATAATAATAATAATAATAATAATAATAATAATAATAATAATAATAATAATAATAATAATAATAATAATAATAATAATAATAATAATAATAATAATAATAATAATAATAATAATAATAATAATAATAATAATAATAATAATAATAATAATAATAATAATAATAATAATAATAATAATAATAATAATAATAATAATAATAATAATAATAATAATAATAATAATAATAATAATAATAATAATAATAATAATAATAATAATAATAATAATAATAATAATAATAATAATAATAATAATAATAATAATAATAATAATAATAATAATAATAATAATAATAATAATAATAATAATAATAATAATAATAATAATAATAATAATAATAATAATAATAATAATAATAATAATAATAATAATAATAATAATAATAATAATAATAATAATAATAATAATAATAATAATAATAATAATTAATAATAATAATAATAATAATAATAATAATAATAATAATAATAATAATAATAATAATAATAATAATAATAATAATAATAATAATAATAATAATAATAATAATAATAATAATAATAATAATAATAATAATAATAATAATAATAATAATAATAATAATAATAATAATAATAATAATAATAATAATAATAATAATAATAATAATAATAATAATAATAATAATAATAATAATAATAATAATAATAATAATAATAATAATAATAATAATAATAATAATAATAATAATAATAATAATAATAATAATAATAATAATAATAATAATAATAATAATAATAATAATAATAATAATAATAATAATAATAATAATAATAATAATAATAATAATAATAATAATAATAATAATAATAATAATAATAATAATAATAATAATAATAATAATAATAATAATAATAATAATAATAATAATAATAATAATAATAATAATAATAATAATAATAATAATAATAATAATAATAATAATAATAATAATAATAATAATAATAATAATAATAATAATAATAATAATAATAATAATAATAATAATAATAATAATAATAATAATAATAATAATAATAATAATAATAATAATAATAATAATAATAATAATAATAATAATAATAATAATAATAATAATAATAATAATAATAATAATAATAATAATAATAATAATAATAATAATAATAATAATAATAATAATAATAATAATAATAATAATAATAATAATAATAATAATAATAATAATAATAATAATAATAATAATAATAATAATAATAATAATAATAATAATAATAATAATAATAATAATAATAATAATAATAATAATAATAATAATAATAATAATAATAATAATAATAATAATAATAATAATAATAATAATAATAATAATAATAATAATAATAATAATAATAATAATAATAATAATAATAATAATAATAATAATAATAATAATAATAATAATAATAATAATAATAATAATAATAATAATAATAATAATAATAATAATAATAATAATAATAATAATAATAATAATAATAATAATAATAATAATAATAATAATAATAATAATAATAATAATAATAATAATAATAATAATAATAATAATAATAATAATAATAATAATAATAATAATAATAATAATAATAATAATAATAATAATAATAATAATAATAATAATAATAATAATAATAATAATAATAATAATAATAATAATAATAATAATAATAATAATAATAATAATAATAATTAATAATAATAATAATAATAATAATAATAATAATAATAATAATAATAATAATAATAATAATAATAATAATAATAATAATAATAATAATAATAATAATAATAATAATAATAATAATAATAATAATAATAATAATAATAATAATAATAATAATAATAATAATAATAATAATAATAATAATAATAATAATAATAATAATAATAATAATAATAATAATAATAATAATAATAATAATAATAATAATAATAATAATAATAATAATAATAATAATAATAATAATAATAATAATAATAATAATAATAATAATAATAATAATAATAATAATAATAATAATAATAATAATAATAATAATAATAATAATAATAATAATAATAATAATAATAATAATAATAATAATAATAATAATAATAATAATAATAATAATAATAATAATAATAATAATAATAATAATAATAATAATAATAATAATAATAATAATAATAATAATAATAATAATAATAATAATAATAATAATAATAATAATAATAATAATAATAATAATAATAATAATAATAATAATAATAATAATAATAATAATAATAATAATAATAATAATAATAATAATAATAATAATAATAATAATAATAATAATAATAATAATAATAATAATAATAATAATAATAATAATAATAATAATAATAATAATAATAATAATAATAATAATAATAATAATAATAATAATAATAATAATAATAATAATAATAATAATAATAATAATAATAATAATAATAATAATAATAATAATAATAATAATAATAATAATAATAATAATAATAATAATAATAATAATAATAATAATAATAATAATAATAATAATAATAATAATAATAATAATAATAATAATAATAATAATAATAATAATAATAATAATAATAATAATAATAATAATAATAATAATAATAATAATAATAATAATAATAATAATAATAATAATAATAATAATAATAATAATAATAATAATAATAATAATAATAATAATAATAATAATAATAATAATAATAATAATAATAATAATAATAATAATAATAATAATAATAATAATAATAATAATAATAATAATAATAATAATAATAATAATAATAATAATAATAATAATAATAATAATAATAATAATAATAATAATAATAATAATAATAATAATAATAATAATAATAATAATAATAATAATAATAATAATAATAATAATAATAATAATAATAATAATAATAATAATAATAATAATAATAATAATAATAATAATAATAATAATAATAATAATAATAATAATAATAATAATAATAATAATAATAATAATAATAATAATAATAATAATAATAATAATAATAATAATAATAATAATAATAATAATAATAATAATAATAATAATAATAATAATAATAATAATAATAATAATAATAATAATAATAATAATAATAATAATAATAATAATAATAATAATAATAATAATAATAATAATAATAATAATAATAATAATAATAATAATAATAATAATAATAATAATAATAATAATAATAATAATAATAATAATAATAATAATAATAATAATAATAATAATAATAATAATAATAATAATAATAATAATAATAATAATAATAATAATAATAATAATAATAATAATAATAATAATAATAATAATAATAATAATAATAATAATAATAATAATAATAATAATAATAATAATAATAATAATAATAATAATAATAATAATAATAATAATAATAATAATAATAATAATAATAATAATAATAATAATAATAATAATAATAATAATAATAATAATAATAATAATAATAATAATAATAATAATAATAATAATAATAATAATAATAATAATAATAATAATAATAATAATAATAATAATAATAATAATAATAATAATAATAATAATAATAATAATAATAATAATAATAATAATAATAATAATAATAATAATAATAATAATAATAATAATAATAATAATAATAATAATAATAATAATAATAATAATAATAATAATAATAATAATAATAATAATAATAATAATAATAATAATAATAATAATAATAATAATAATAATAATAATAATAATAATAATAATAATAATAATAATAATAATAATAATAATAATAATAATAATAATAATAATAATAATAATAATAATAATAATAATAATAATAATAATAATAATAATAATAATAATAATAATAATAATAATAATAATAATAATAATAATAATAATAATAATAATAATAATAATAATAATAATAATAATAATAATAATAATAATAATAATAATAATAATAATAATAATAATAATAATAATAATAATAATAATAATAATAATAATAATAATAATAATAATAATAATAATAATAATAATAATAATAATAATAATAATAATAATAATAATAATAATAATAATAATAATAATAATAATAATAATAATAATAATAATAATAATAATAATAATAATAATAATAATAATAATAATAATAATAATAATAATAATAATAATAATAATAATAATAATAATAATAATAATAATAATAATAATAATAATAATAATAATAATAATAATAATAATAATAATAATAATAATAATAATAATAATAATAATAATAATAATAATAATAATAATAATAATAATAATAATAATAATAATAATAATAATAATAATAATAATAATAATAATAATAATAATAATAATAATAATAATAATAATAATAATAATAATAATAATAATAATAATAATAATAATAATAATAATAATAATAATAATAATAATAATAATAATAATAATAATAATAATAATAATAATAATAATAATAATAATAATAATAATAATAATAATAATAATAATAATAATAATAATAATAATAATAATAATAATAATAATAATAATAATAATAATAATAATAATAATAATAATAATAATAATAATAATAATAATAATAATAATAATAATAATAATAATAATAATAATAATAATAATAATAATAATAATAATAATAATAATAATAATAATAATAATAATAATAATAATAATAATAATAATAATAATAATAATAATAATAATAATAATAATAATAATAATAATAATAATAATAATAATAATAATAATAATAATAATAATAATAATAATAATAATAATAATAATAATAATAATAATAATAATAATAATAATAATAATAATAATAATAATAATAATAATAATAATAATAATAATAATAATAATAATAATAATAATAATAATAATAATAATAATAATAATAATAATAATAATAATAATAATAATAATAATAATAATAATAATAATAATAATAATAATAATAATAATAATAATAATAATAATAATAATAATAATAATAATAATAATAATAATAATAATAATAATAATAATAATAATAATAATAATAATAATAATAATAATAATAATAATAATAATAATAATAATAATAATAATAATAATAATAATAATAATAATAATAATAATAATAATAATAATAATAATAATAATAATAATAATAATAATAATAATAATAATAATAATAATAATAATAATAATAATAATAATAATAATAATAATAATAATAATAATAATAATAATAATAATAATAATAATAATAATAATAATAATAATAATAATAATAATAATAATAATAATAATAATAATAATAATAATAATAATAATAATAATAATAATAATAATAATAATAATAATAATAATAATAATAATAATAATAATAATAATAATAATAATAATAATAATAATAATAATAATAATAATAATAATAATAATAATAATAATAATAATAATAATAATAATAATAATAATAATAATAATAATAATAATAATAATAATAATAATAATAATAATAATAATAATAATAATAATAATAATAATAATAATAATAATAATAATAATAATAATAATAATAATAATAATAATAATAATAATAATAATAATAATAATAATAATAATAATAATAATAATAATAATAATAATAATAATAATAATAATAATAATAATAATAATAATAATAATAATAATAATAATAATAATAATAATAATAATAATAATAATAATAATAATAATAATAATAATAATAATAATAATAATAATAATAATAATAATAATAATAATAATAATAATAATAATAATAATAATAATAATAATAATAATAATAATAATAATAATAATAATAATAATAATAATAATAATAATAATAATAATAATAATAATAATAATAATAATAATAATAATAATAATAATAATAATAATAATAATAATAATAATAATAATAATAATAATAATAATAATAATAATAATAATAATAATAATAATAATAATAATAATAATAATAATAATAATAATAATAATAATAATAATAATAATAATAATAATAATAATAATAATAATAATAATAATAATAATAATAATAAATAATAATAATAATAATAATAATAATAATAATAATAATAATAATAATAATAATAATAATAATAATAATAATAATAATAATAATAATAATAATAATAATAATAATAATAATAATAATAATAATAATAATAATAATAATAATAATAATAATAATAATAATAATAATAATAATAATAATAATAATAATAATAATAATAATAATAATAATAATAATAATAATAATAATAATAATAATAATAATAATAATAATAATAATAATAATAATAATAATAATAATAATAATAATAATAATAATAATAATAATAATAATAATAATAATAATAATAATAATAATAATAATAATAATAATAATAATAATAATAATAATAATAATAATAATAATAATAATAATAATAATAATAATAATAATAATAATAATAATAATAATAATAATAATAATAATAATAATAATAATAATAATAATAATAATAATAATAATAATAATAATAATAATAATAATAATAATAATAATAATAATAATAATAATAATAATAATAATAATAATAATAATAATAATAATAATAATAATAATAATAATAATAATAATAATAATAATAATAATAATAATAATAATAATAATAATAATAATAATAATAATAATAATAATAATAATAATAATAATAATAATAATAATAATAATAATAATAATAATAATAATAATAATAATAATAATAATAATAATAATAATAATAATAATAATAATAATAATAATAATAATAATAATAATAATAATAATAATAATAATAATAATAATAATAATAATAATAATAATAATAATAATAATAATAATAATAATAATAATAATAATAATAATAATAATAATAATAATAATAATAATAATAATAATAATAATAATAATAATAATAATAATAATAATAATAATAATAATAATAATAATAATAATAATAATAATAATAATAATAATAATAATAATAATAATAATAATAATAATAATAATAATAATAATAATAATAATAATAATAATAATAATAATAATAATAATAATAATAATAATAATAATAATAATAATAATAATAATAATAATAATAATAATAATAATAATAATAATAATAATAATAATAATAATAATAATAATAATAATAATAATAATAATAATAATAATAATAATAATAATAATAATAATAATAATAATAATAATAATAATAATAATAATAATAATAATAATAATAATAATAATAATAATAATAATAATAATAATAATAATAATAATAATAATAATAATAATAATAATAATAATAATAATAATAATAATAATAATAATAATAATAATAATAATAATAATAATAATAATAATAATAATAATAATAATAATAATAATAATAATAATAATAATAATAATAATAATAATAATAATAATAATAATAATAATAATAATAATAATAATAATAATAATAATAATAATAATAATAATAATAATAATAATAATAATAATAATAATAATAATAATAATAATAATAATAATAATAATAATAATAATAATAATAATAATAATAATAATAATAATAATAATAATAATAATAATAATAATAATAATAATAATAATAATAATAATAATAATAATAATAATAATAATAATAATAATAATAATAATAATAATAATAATAATAATAATAATAATAATAATAATAATAATAATAATAATAATAATAATAATAATAATAATAATAATAATAATAATAATAATAATAATAATAATAATAATAATAATAATAATAATAATAATAATAATAATAATAATAATAATAATAATAATAATAATAATAATAATAATAATAATAATAATAATAATAATAATAATAATAATAATAATAATAATAATAATAATAATAATAATAATAATAATAATAATAATAATAATAATAATAATAATAATAATAATAATAATAATAATAATAATAATAATAATAATAATAATAATAATAATAATAATAATAATAATAATAATAATAATAATAATAATAATAATAATAATAATAATAATAATAATAATAATAATAATAATAATAATAATAATAATAATAATAATAATAATAATAATAATAATAATAATAATAATAATAATAATAATAATAATAATAATAATAATAATAATAATAATAATAATAATAATAATAATAATAATAATAATAATAATAATAATAATAATAATAATAATAATAATAATAATAATAATAATAATAATAATAATAATAATAATAATAATAATAATAATAATAATAATAATAATAATAATAATAATAATAATAATAATAATAATAATAATAATAATAATAATAATAATAATAATAATAATAATAATAATAATAATAATAATAATAATAATAATAATAATAATAATAATAATAATAATAATAATAATAATAATAATAATAATAATAATAATAATAATAATAATAATAATAATAATAATAATAATAATAATAATAATAATAATAATAATAATAATAATAATAATAATAATAATAATAATAATAATAATAATAATAATAATAATAATAATAATAATAATAATAATAATAATAATAATAATAATAATAATAATAATAATAATAATAATAATAATAATAATAATAATAATAATAATAATAATAATAATAATAATAATAATAATAATAATAATAATAATAATAATAATAATAATAATAATAATAATAATAATAATAATAATAATAATAATAATAATAATAATAATAATAATAATAATAATAATAATAATAATAATAATAATAATAATAATAATAATAATAATAATAATAATAATAATAATAATAATAATAATAATAATAATAATAATAATAATAATAATAATAATAATAATAATAATAATAATAATAATAATAATAATAATAATAATAATAATAATAATAATAATAATAATAATAATAATAATAATAATAATAATAATAATAATAATAATAATAATAATAATAATAATAATAATAATAATAATAATAATAATAATAATAATAATAATAATAATAATAATAATAATAATAATAATAATAATAATAATAATAATAATAATAATAATAATAATAATAATAATAATAATAATAATAATAATAATAATAATAATAATAATAATAATAATAATAATAATAATAATAATAATAATAATAATAATAATAATAATAATAATAATAATAATAATAATAATAATAATAATAATAATAATAATAATAATAATAATAATAATAATAATAATAATAATAATAATAATAATAATAATAATAATAATAATAATAATAATAATAATAATAATAATAATAATAATAATAATAATAATAATAATAATAATAATAATAATAATAATAATAATAATAATAATAATAATAATAATAATAATAATAATAATAATAATAATAATAATAATAATAATAATAATAATAATAATAATAATAATAATAATAATAATAATAATAATAATAATAATAATAATAATAATAATAATAATAATAATAATAATAATAATAATAATAATAATAATAATAATAATAATAATAATAATAATAATAATAATAATAATAATAATAATAATAATAATAATAATAATAATAATAATAATAATAATAATAATAATAATAATAATAATAATAATAATAATAATAATAATAATAATAATAATAATAATAATAATAATAATAATAATAATAATAATAATAATAATAATAATAATAATAATAATAATAATAATAATAATAATAATAATAATAATAATAATAATAATAATAATAATAATAATAATAATAATAATAATAATAATAATAATAATAATAATAATAATAATAATAATAATAATAATAATAATAATAATAATAATAATAATAATAATAATAATAATAATAATAATAATAATAATAATAATAATAATAATAATAATAATAATAATAATAATAATAATAATAATAATAATAATAATAATAATAATAATAATAATAATAATAATAATAATAATAATAATAATAATAATAATAATAATAATAATAATAATAATAATAATAATAATAATAATAATAATAATAATAATAATAATAATAATAATAATAATAATAATAATAATAATAATAATAATAATAATAATAATAATAATAATAATAATAATAATAATAATAATAATAATAATAATAATAATAATAATAATAATAATAATAATAATAATAATAATAATAATAATAATAATAATAATAATAATAATAATAATAAATAATAATAATAATAATAATAATAATAATAATAATAATAATAATAATAATAATAATAATAATAATAATAATAATAATAATAATAATAATAATAATAATAATAATAATAATAATAATAATAATAATAATAATAATAATAATAATAATAATAATAATAATAATAATAATAATAATAATAATAATAATAATAATAATAATAATAATAATAATAATAATAATAATAATAATAATAATAATAATAATAATAATAATAATAATAATAATAATAATAATAATAATAATAATAATAATAATAATAATAATAATAATAATAATAATAATAATAATAATAATAATAATAATAATAATAATAATAATAATAATAATAATAATAATAATAATAATAATAATAATAATAATAATAATAATAATAATAATAATAATAATAATAATAATAATAATAATAATAATAATAATAATAATAATAATAATAATAATAATAATAATAATAATAATAATAATAATAATAATAATAATAATAATAATAATAATAATAATAATAATAATAATAATAATAATAATAATAATAATAATAATAATAATAATAATAATAATAATAATAATAATAATAATAATAATAATAATAATAATAATAATAATAATAATAATAATAATAATAATAATAATAATAATAATAATAATAATAATAATAATAATAATAATAATAATAATAATAATAATAATAATAATAATAATAATAATAATAATAATAATAATAATAATAATAATAATAATAATAATAATAATAATAATAATAATAATAATAATAATAATAATAATAATAATAATAATAATAATAATAATAATAATAATAATAATAATAATAATAATAATAATAATAATAATAATAATAATAATAATAATAATAATAATAATAATAATAATAATAATAATAATAATAATAATAATAATAATAATAATAATAATAATAATAATAATAATAATAATAATAATAATAATAATAATAATAATAATAATAATAATAATAATAATAATAATAATAATAATAATAATAATAATAATAATAATAATAATAATAATAATAATAATAATAATAATAATAATAATAATAATAATAATAATAAATATAATAATAATAATAATAATAATAATAATAATAATAATAATAATAATAATAATAATAATAATAATAATAATAATAATAATAATAATAATAATAATAATAATAATAATAATAATAATAATAATAATAATAATAATAATAATAATAATAATAATAATAATAATAATAATAATAATAATAATAATAATAATAATAATAATAATAATAATAATAATAATAATAATAATAATAATAATAATAATAATAATAATAATAATAATAATAATAATAATAATAATAATAATAATAATAATAATAATAATAATAATAATAATAATAATAATAATAATAATAATAATAATAATAATAATAATAATAATAATAATAATAATAATAATAATAATAATAATAATAATAATAATAATAATAATAATAATAATAATAATAATAATAATAATAATAATAATAATAATAATAATAATAATAATAATAATAATAATAATAATAATAATAATAATAATAATAATAATAATAATAATAATAATAATAATAATAATAATAATAATAATAATAATAATAATAATAATAATAATAATAATAATAATAATAATAATAATAATAATAATAATAATAATAATAATAATAATAATAATAATAATAATAATAATAATAATAATAATAATAATAATAATAATAATAATAATAATAATAATAATAATAATAATAATAATAATAATAATAATAATAATAATAATAATAATAATAATAATAATAATAATAATAATAATAATAATAATAATAATAATAATAATAATAATAATAATAATAATAATAATAATAATAATAATAATAATAATAATAATAATAATAATAATAATAATAATAATAATAATAATAATAATAATAATAATAATAATAATAATAATAATAATAATAATAATAATAATAATAATAATAATAATAATAATAATAATAATAATAATAATAATAATAATAATAATAATAATAATAATAATAATAATAATAATAATAATAATAATAATAATAATAATAATAATAATAATAATAATAATAATAATAATAATAATAATAATAATAATAATAATAATAATAATAATAATAATAATAATAATAATAATAATAATAATAATAATAATAATAATAATAATAATAATAATAATAATAATAATAATAATAATAATAATAATAATAATAATAATAATAATAATAATAATAATAATAATAATAATAATAATAATAATAATAATAATAATAATAATAATAATAATAATAATAATAATAATAATAATAATAATAATAATAATAATAATAATAATAATAATAATAATAATAATAATAATAATAATAATAATAATAATAATAATAATAATAATAATAATAATAATAATAATAATAATAATAATAATAATAATAATAATAATAATAATAATAATAATAATAATAATAATAATAATAATAATAATAATAATAATAATAATAATAATAATAATAATAATAATAATAATAATAATAATAATAATAATAATAATAATAATAATAATAATAATAATAATAATAATAATAATAATAATAATAATAATAATAATAATAATAATAATAATAATAATAATAATAATAATAATAATAATAATAATAATAATAATAATAATAATAATAATAATAATAATAATAATAATAATAATAATAATAATAATAATAATAATAATAATAATAATAATAATAATAATAATAATAATAATAATAATAATAATAATAATAATAATAATAATAATAATAATAATAATAATAATAATAATAATAATAATAATAATAATAATAATAATAATAATAATAATAATAATAATAATAATAATAATAATAATAATAATAATAATAATAATAATAATAATAATAATAATAATAATAATAATAATAATAATAATAATAATAATAATAATAATAATAATAATAATAATAATAATAATAATAATAATAATAATAATAATAATAATAATAATAATAATAATAATAATAATAATAATAATAATAATAATAATAATAATAATAATAATAATAATAATAATAATAATAATAATAATAATAATAATAATAATAATAATAATAATAATAATAATAATAATAATAATAATAATAATAATAATAATAATAATAATAATAATAATAATAATAATAATAATAATAATAATAATAATAATAATAATAATAATAATAATAATAATAATAATAATAATAATAATAATAATAATAATAATAATAATAATAATAATAATAATAATAATAATAATAATAATAATAATAATAATAATAATAATAATAATAATAATAATAATAATAATAATAATAATAATAATAATAATAATAATAATAATAATAATAATAATAATAATAATAATAATAATAATAATAATAATAATAATAATAATAATAATAATAATAATAATAATAATAATAATAATAATAATAATAATAATAATAATAATAATAATAATAATAATAATAATAATAATAATAATAATAATAATAATAATAATAATAATAATAATAATAATAATAATAATAATAATAATAATAATAATAATAATAATAATAATAATAATAATAATAATAATAATAATAATAATAATAATAATAATAATAATAATAATAATAATAATAATAATAATAATAATAATAATAATAATAATAATAATAATAATAATAATAATAATAATAATAATAATAATAATAATAATAATAATAATAATAATAATAATAATAATAATAATAATAATAATAATAATAATAATAATAATAATAATAATAATAATAATAATAATAATAATAATAATAATAATAATAATAATAATAATAATAATAATAATAATAATAATAATAATAATAATAATAATAATAATAATAATAATAATAATAATAATAATAATAATAATAATAATAATAATAATAATAATAATAATAATAATAATAATAATAATAATAATAATAATAATAATAATAATAATAATAATAATAATAATAATAATAATAATAATAATAATAATAATAATAATAATAATAATAATAATAATAATAATAATAATAATAATAATAATAATAATAATAATAATAATAATAATAATAATAATAATAATAATAATAATAATAATAATAATAATAATAATAATAATAATAATAATAATAATAATAATAATAATAATAATAATAATAATAATAATAATAATAATAATAATAATAATAATAATAATAATAATAATAATAATAATAATAATAATAATAATAATAATAATAATAATAATAATAATAATAATAATAATAATAATAATAATAATAATAATAATAATAATAATAATAATAATAATAATAATAATAATAATAATAATAATAATAATAATAATAATAATAATAATAATAATAATAATAATAATAATAATAATAATAATAATAATAATAATAATAATAATAATAATAATAATAATAATAATAATAATAATAATAATAATAATAATAATAATAATAATAATAATAATAATAATAATAATAATAATAATAATAATAATAATAATAATAATAATAATAATAATAATAATAATAATAATAATAATAATAATAATAATAATAATAATAATAATAATAATAATAATAATAATAATAATAATAATAATAATAATAATAATAATAATAATAATAATAATAATAATAATAATAATAATAATAATAATAATAATAATAATAATAATAATAATAATAATAATAATAATAATAATAATAATAATAATAATAATAATAATAATAATAATAATAATAATAATAATAATAATAATAATAATAATAATAATAATAATAATAATAATAATAATAATAATAATAATAATAATAATAATAATAATAATAATAATAATAATAATAATAATAATAATAATAATAATAATAATAATAATAATAATAATAATAATAATAATAATAATAATAATAATAATAATAATAATAATAATAATAATAATAATAATAATAATAATAATAATAATAATAATAATAATAATAATAATAATAATAATAATAATAATAATAATAATAATAATAATAATAATAATAATAATAATAATAATAATAATAATAATAATAATAATAATAATAATAATAATAATAATAATAATAATAATAATAATAATAATAATAATAATAATAATAATAATAATAATAATAATAATAATAATAATAATAATAATAATAATAATAATAATAATAATAATAATAATAATAATAATAATAATAATAATAATAATAATAATAATAATAATAATAATAATAATAATAATAATAATAATAATAATAAATAATAATAATAAATAATAATAATAATAATAATAATAATAATAATAATAATAATAATAATAATAATAATAATAATAATAATAATAATAATAATAATAATAATAATAATAATAATAATAATAATAATAATAATAATAATAATAATAATAATAATAATAATAATAATAATAATAATAATAATAATAATAATAATAATAATAATAATAATAATAATAATAATAATAATAATAATAATAATAATAATAATAATAATAATAATAATAATAATAATAATAATAATAATAATAATAATAATAATAATAATAATAATAATAATAATAATAATAATAATAATAATAATAATAATAATAATAATAATAATAATAATAATAATAATAATAATAATAATAATAATAATAATAATAATAATAATAATAATAATAATAATAATAATAATAATAATAATAATAATAATAATAATAATAATAATAATAATAATAATAATAATAATAATAATAATAATAATAATAATAATAATAATAATAATAATAATAATAATAATAATAATAATAATAATAATAATAATAATAATAATAATAATAATAATAATAATAATAATAATAATAATAATAATAATAATAATAATAATAATAATAATAATAATAATAATAATAATAATAATAATAATAATAATAATAATAATAATAATAATAATAATAATAATAATAATAATAATAATAATAATAATAATAATAATAATAATAATAATAATAATAATAATAATAATAATAATAATAATAATAATAATAATAATAATAATAATAATAATAATAATAATAATAATAATAATAATAATAATAATAATAATAATAATAATAATAATAATAATAATAATAATAATAATAATAATAATAATAATAATAATAATAATAATAATAATAATAATAATAATAATAATAATAATAATAATAATAATAATAATAATAATAATAATAATAATAATAATAATAATAATAATAATAATAATAATAATAATAATAATAATAATAATAATAATAATAATAATAATAATAATAATAATAATAATAATAATAATAATAATAATAATAATAATAATAATAATAATAATAATAATAATAATAATAATAATAATAATAATAATAATAATAATAATAATAATAATAATAATAATAATAATAATAATAATAATAATAATAATAATAATAATAATAATAATAATAATAATAATAATAATAATAATAATAATAATAATAATAATAATAATAATAATAATAATAATAATAATAATAATAATAATAATAATAATAATAATAATAATAATAATAATAATAATAATAATAATAATAATAATAATAATAATAATAATAATAATAATAATAATAATAATAATAATAATAATAATAATAATAATAATAATAATAATAATAATAATAATAATAATAATAATAATAATAATAATAATAATAATAATAATAATAATAATAATAATAATAATAATAATAATAATAATAATAATAATAATAATAATAATAATAATAATAATAATAATAATAATAATAATAATAATAATAATAATAATAATAATAATAATAATAATAATAATAATAATAATAATAATAATAATAATAATAATAATAATAATAATAATAATAATAATAATAATAATAATAATAATAATAATAATAATAATAATAATAATAATAATAATAATAATAATAATAATAATAATAATAATAATAATAATAATAATAATAATAATAATAATAATAATAATAATAATAATAATAATAATAATAATAATAATAATAATAATAATAATAATAATAATAATAATAATAATAATAATAATAATAATAATAATAATAATAATAATAATAATAATAATAATAATAATAATAATAATAATAATAATAATAATAATAATAATAATAATAATAATAATAATAATAATAATAATAATAATAATAATAATAATAATAATAATAATAATAATAATAATAATAATAATAATAATAATAATAATAATAATAATAATAATAATAATAATAATAATAATAATAATAATAATAATAATAATAATAATAATAATAATAATAATAATAATAATAATAATAATAATAATAATAATAATAATAATAATAATAATAATAATAATAATAATAATAATAATAATAATAATAATAATAATAATAATAATAATAATAATAATAATAATAATAATAATAATAATAATAATAATAATAATAATAATAATAATAATAATAATAATAATAATAATAATAATAATAATAATAATAATAATAATAATAATAATAATAATAATAATAATAATAATAATAATAATAATAATAATAATAATAATAATAATAATAATAATAATAATAATAATAATAATAATAATAATAATAATAATAATAATAATAATAATAATAATAATAATAATAATAATAATAATAATAATAATAATAATAATAATAATAATAATAATAATAATAATAATAATAATAATAATAATAATAATAATAATAATAATAATAATAATAATAATAATAATAATAATAATAATAATAATAATAATAATAATAATAATAATAATAATAATAATAATAATAATAATAATAATAATAATAATAATAATAATAATAATAATAATAATAATAATAATAATAATAATAATAATAATAATAATAATAATAATAATAATAATAATAATAATAATAATAATAATAATAATAATAATAATAATAATAATAATAATAATAATAATAATAATAATAATAATAATAATAATAATAATAATAATAATAATAATAATAATAATAATAATAATAATAATAATAATAATAATAATAATAATAATAATAATAATAATAATAATAATAATAATAATAATAATAATAATAATAATAATAATAATAATAATAATAATAATAATAATAATAATAATAATAATAATAATAATAATAATAATAATAATAATAATAATAATAATAATAATAATAATAATAATAATAATAATAATAATAATAATAATAATAATAATAATAATAATAATAATAATAATAATAATAATAATAATAATAATAATAATAATAATAATAATAATAATAATAATAATAATAATAATAATAATAATAATAATAATAATAATAATAATAATAATAATAATAATAATAATAATAATAATAATAATAATAATAATAATAATAATAATAATAATAATAATAATAATAATAATAATAATAATAATAATAATAATAATAATAATAATAATAATAATAATAATAATAATAATAATAATAATAATAATAATAATAATAATAATAATAATAATAATAATAATAATAATAATAATAATAATAATAATAATAATAATAATAATAATAATAATAATAATAATAATAATAATAATAATAATAATAATAATAATAATAATAATAATAATAATAATAATAATAATAATAATAATAATAATAATAATAATAATAATAATAATAATAATAATAATAATAATAATAATAATAATAATAATAATAATAATAATAATAATAATAATAATAATAATAATAATAATAATAATAATAATAATAATAATAATAATAATAATAATAATAATAATAATAATAATAATAATAATAATAATAATAATAATAATAATAATAATAATAATAATAATAATAATAATAATAATAATAATAATAATAATAATAATAATAATAATAATAATAATAATAATAATAATAATAATAATAATAATAATAATAATAATAATAATAATAATAATAATAATAATAATAATAATAATAATAATAATAATAATAATAATAATAATAATAATAATAATAATAATAATAATAATAATAATAATAATAATAATAATAATAATAATAATAATAATAATAATAATAATAATAATAATAATAATAATAATAATAATAATAATAATAATAATAATAATAATAATAATAATAATAATAATAATAATAATAATAATAATAATAATAATAATAATAATAATAATAATAATAATAATAATAATAATAATAATAATAATAATAATAATAATAATAATAATAATA
>CM061529.1:9553996-9840241 GCA_030068015.2 Neoceratitis asiatica
CCAGACAGCCATCTTCCAAAAAAAAAAAAAAAGAGGAAAAAAATGGAAGAAATAAAAGAATCCTTGACCCAATTAAACGGAGGGCTGAATTTAGTGTTAGGCCAACTGGAGGTGCTGACTGAAGTTCTGCACTATTTTTCAGTTCCAAAACTCATTGTGACCGACAATGAGAGAGGGTTCTTGACCCCCACCATAATGAACTTCATAGAATCTCTTGGCATCGAACTGTATAGAACCCCAACTCAGAAAAGTGAAGTTAACGGGCAAGTGGAGCGTTTCCACTCCACAATCATTGAGATCTATAGGTGCCTGAAAAAAGAATGTCCACACTATAGACCCAGAGAGCTGCTGTATATAGCAGTGGACCGCTACAACAACTCGGTGCATTCGGTAATCAAAAGGAAACCCGTTGACATCTTCCTGAACCGAACCCAAAGAATAAACTATCAAAACCTGGTCAACTTTAGGGACAGGGTGCTCGACGACATAAGGGCGCAAATCAAGCGGAACCAAGAAATGTGTAACTCGCACTTCAATAGGAATAGGGAAGACCCAAAAGAATATGAGCCAGGGGAGACCATCTACGTGGCCAACAAACAGATTAAAGGAAAACAGAAAAGCAAGTACAAACGAGAGGTAGTAGGACGAGACGGACTAGTCACTCTAAGAACAGAATCAGGAAAAAAAATTCATAAGTCCCACATAAGGTCATAAAACCTCTTTTATACCACCTCCAGATAGCCATCTTCCAAGTCAAACACACAAGATTCCACCATGCCAGGAACCTCCTAAAATTTTATGTTGTAATTAACTATAAACACAAGATACAAGATAACTATAGTAAAAAAAAAAAAAAAAAAAAAAAAAAAAAAAACACTAGTAATTAGAAATTAAAATACTTAAAGGCACATGCACAATGCTCTGCGTGCCGGTGTTCCACACACACATCACGTTATTACTTAAGGTGAATTTTGACTCCCAACAAACGAGGTAGATACCTGGTTATCTGAATCGGGTATCAGGGGTTCAACTCCCCGTTTGGGAGCGGCGAGATAAAATAATGACATGCTATATTTGAACCTATTTGTAACTATAATCATTTTAATCTACTACACTATATCAATTACAACTATCAATTATAGTACTATATCGAATTTATTATATAATATTAATCCTACATTATAATTATCAATTGCAACATTATGTCAATTTTAATTCTACTATATCGTATCAAACGTAATTCCTTTAACTTTATGAACTAAAATAATCCACCAAGTAGCACTCTAATTAAGTAAAATACCCTTTACCCGACACCTTAATCATGAATCACACCTACTCTCCTTAACCCCACAATTCCAACCACGAAAAGATTGCTGCTGGCGGCCACCAGCAATGGGCTCCGCGTATTCAACTATAGAGCACCAATAGTCGCCCTTCAGCGGGGTAACGCCTGGATCGTCAACGGGCACTTCAATCTGGTACATGTTATCGATCTTGAAGCCTTCAACCAAGCGCTATTCGACATGACCGAGCTTGCTAGGAGAGACGTCAGAGACGAGCAGAAGAAAGCAATAATTGAGTTCCACCTACGCAGCGCGGTCGAGAGGCTGGACGAACTGAAAACCCCCAAACTCAGAATGGTGCGATCGATTGACTGGCTGGGGTCCGCCTGGAAGTGGATTGCTGGGTCACCAGATGCAACCGACTGGGACCAAATTCTACAGAGTCAAAACGCCATAATCGAAAACAGCAACCAACAGTACAAGATCAACGAAAATCTGTTCAGGGGTATCCACGAAGCCATACAGAAAGTAAACCAGCTGGTCACGCTCGCGAACACGATGGACAAAAATGCAGACTCGCTTGATGTAGAGCACGATATCCTGAATAAGGTTCTAATCCTCAAGGAGCAAATTGGGGAAATCACCCGAGCCTGTCAAATGGCGAAGGGCGGTATTGTGAACACCAACCTGCTGGACAAGGAGGAAGTCAATAACCTCATCGGCGAGATAGAGACACTCCCCTACCAGAACGTTGTGGAAGCGGTGGAGTACGCAAGGCCTTCTATATTCACTAATGGAACATTGTTGCTATATGTCCTTGCCATGCCGAAGGTGAAAAAAGACAACTACCACTTGCTACTCACGAGAGCCACCATAACCAACGCAACGCAAATAGACCTGCCATACCGCAAAATCCTAATCAATCAAAGGGAAACCTACGGCATCATCAACGATTGCCTATCAATAAATAATTCTACGATCTGCAAGAGCGATGCCTTGGAGAAACTCCCCGAAGACGGCTGCATTCCAAGACTCATCAAGGGAGGGGATGCCCACTGCCTTTACGTAACTAATCGACAAGAGATCATTGAGCTAATCGACGAAGGCACGGTATTTCTTACGAACTTCCGTGGGGCAATCATGGCAACGAACTTCTCCGATTTCCTCGAGGGGACCTTCGTCATACAGTTAAACAACGAGACGGCACACGTGAAAGAGCACACGTTCTCCAGCCGATCTGCCGCCAAGGTCCAAGCAATGCCGGCAGTCCTGAGCAACATCACAGACGGTGGCCGCAGAATCAACCTCGAATATGTCCACGACCTGAGCGTGCAAAACGTGAAGTATCTGAGAACCTTGAATGGCAAATTTAATCTCTCTATCATTGCAGAAACCCTGACAGTACTTTTCATAATCCTGTTAGCGCACCGGCTCTGGAAGAAGATTACATCCAAACGAGGCGTACCTGTCATTAATCTCGAAACCCAGCTGAGCTCCGAGAGCGTGAACGACCCCATGCCTAGGACGGGCCACCCCCAACACCCGTCTTGCACGATCAATCTGCGGGACGCAGATATTTGAAGGGGGAGGAGTTAGCACAGCCCAAAGCACACGCGCGCAACCAAAAGCGCTGACAGTGCGTCTGGCTGTGCTGTAACGAGAATCCGCCGTTCAAGGTCGCCGCATAACTGTGCAACGTGCGAATGCGAGCGCGGCGGCAGTTCCCGCACTCCAGCCACAAAGCACACGCGCTGTAACCAAAAGCGCTGACAGTGCGTCTGGCTGTGCTGTAACGGGAATCCGCCGTTCAAGGTCACCGCATAACTGTGCAACGTGCGAATGCGAGCGCGGCGGCGTTCCCACACTCCAGCCCTGGCCGAAGCTTTGCTGAAGGCTGACTGGAAAGCTGAAGGAGTTGGCATTCCGTATCCGGCAGCCAAGCTGAGCAGTTAATCAAATTTATAAGTTCCTAATAAGTGAATTGATAAGAATATTAAATCGAAAACAGCAACCAACAGTACAAGATCAACGAAAATCTGTTCAGGGGTATCCACGAAGCCATACAGAAAGTAAACCAGCTGGTCACGCTCGCGAACACGATGGACAAAAATGCAGACTCGCTTGATGTAGAGCACGATATCCTGAATAAGGTTCTAATCCTCAAGGAGCAAATTGGGGAAATCACCCGAGCCTGTCAAATGGCGAAGGGCGGTATTGTGAACACCAACCTGCTGGACAAGGAGGAAGTCAATAACCTCATCGGCGAGATAGAGACACTCCCCTACCAGAACGTTATGGAAGCGGTGGAGTACGCAAGGCCTTCTATATTCACTAATGGAACATTGTTGCTATATAAAAAGACAACTACCACTTGCTACTCACGAGAGCCACCATAACCAACGCAACGCAAATAGACCTGCCATACCGCAAAATCCTAATCAATCAAAGGGAAACCTACGGCATCATCAACGATTGCCTATCAATAAATAATTCTACGATCTGCAAGAGCGATGCCTTGGAGAAACTCCCCGAAGACGGCTGCATTCCAAGACTCATCAAGGGAGGGGATGCCCACTGCCTTTACGTAACTAATCGACAAGAGATCATTGAGCTAATCGACGAAGGCACGGTATTTCTTACGAACTTCCGTGGGGCAATCATGGCAACGAACTTCTCCGATTTCCTCGAGGGGACCTTCGTCATACAGTTAAACAACGAGACGGCACACGTGAAAGAGCACACGTTCTCCAGCCGATCTGCCGCCAAGGTCCAAGCAATACCGGCAGTCTTGAGCAACATCACAGACGGTGGCCGCAGAATCAACCTCGAATATGTCCACGACCTGAGCGTGCAAAACGTGAAGTATCTGAGAACCTTGAATGGCAAATTTAATCTCTCTATCATTGCAGAAACCCTGACAGTACTTTTCATAATCCTGTTAGCGCACCGGCTCTGGAAGAAGATTACATCCAAACGAGGCGTACCTGTCATTAATCTCGAAACCCAGCTGAGCTCCGAGAGCGTGAACGACCCCATGCCTAGGACGGGCCACCCCCAACACCCGTCTTGCACGATCAATCTGCGGGACGCAGATATTTGAAGGGGGAGGAGTTAGCACAGCCCAAAGCACACGCGCGCAACCAAAAGCGCTGACAGTGCGTCTGGCTGTGCTGTAACGGGAATCCGCCGTTCAAGGTCGCCGCATAACTGTGCAACGTGCGAATGCGAGCGCGGCGGCGTTCCCACACTCCAGCCCAAAGCACACGCGCGCAACCAAAAGCGCTGACAGTGCGTCTGGCTGTGCTGTAACGGGAATCCGCCGTTCAAGGTCGCCGCATAACTGTGCAACGTGCGAATGCGAGCGCGGCGGCGTTCCCACACTCCAGCCCTGGCCGAAGCTTTGCTGAAGGCTGACTGGAAGAGGAGCTGGCATTCCGTATCCGGCAGCCAACCTGAACAGTTCGTTAAAATTATAAGTTCTAATAGTGAATTGATAAGAATATTAAATCTGTTAAAATAATAAATCTGTTAAAATTATAAGGATAAGAATAATAAATTATATAACGTGGTAAGAAAAACTCTTTAGTTTGATTGGGCCAGTTGCGGCCCTGGAAATTATTATTTTTTGAATGTCGTCCTTAAGACGACATTAACTTTATTATTATTATTATTATTATTATTATTATTATTATTATTATTATTATTATTATTATTATTATTATTATTATTATTATTATTATTATTATTATTATTATTATTATTATTATTATTATTATTGTTATTATTATTATTATTATTATGATTATTATTATGATTATTATTATGATTATTATTATGATTATTATTATGATTATTATTATGATTATTATTATGATTATTATTATGATTATTATTATGATTATTATTATGATTATTATTATGATTATTATTATGATTATTATTATTATTATTATTATTATTATTATTATTATTATTATTATTATTATTATTATTATTATTATTATTATGATTATTATTATTATTATTAATATTATTATTATTATTATTATTATTATTATTATTATTATTATTATTATTATTATTATTATTATTATTATTATTATTATTATTATTATTATTATTATTATTATTATTATTATTATTATTATTATTATTATTATTATTATTATTATTATTATTATTATTATTATTATTATTATTATTATTATTATTATTATTATTATTATTATTATTATTATTATTTTTATTATTATTATTATTATTATTATTATTATTATTATTATTATTATTATTATTATTATTATTATTATTTATATTATTAATAGCAATATTATTATTAACATTATTAATAGTATTATTATTATTAATATTAATATTATTATTTTTATTAATGTTAATATTATTATTATTATTATTATAATGCATGTTATTATTATAATGAATATTATTATTAGAATGAACATTATTATTACAATGAATATCATTATTATAATGAATATTATTATTACATTATTATTTTATTATTATTATTTTTTTTTTTATTATTATTATTATTATTATTATTATTATTATTATTATTATTATTATTATTATTATGATTATTATTAGTATTATTATTATAGTTAGCACAGCCCAAAGCACACGCGCGCAACCAAAAGCGCTGACAGTGCGTCTGGCTGTGCTGTAACGGGAATCCGCCGTTCAAGGTCGCCGCATAACTGTGCAACGTGCGAATGCGAGCGCGGCGGCGTTCCCACACTCCAGCCCAAAGCACACGCGCGCAACCAAAAGCGCTGACAGTGCGTCTGGCTGTGCTGTAACGGGAATCCGCCGTTCAAGGTCGCCGCATAACTGTGCAACGTGCGAATGCGAGCGCGGCGGCGTTCCCACACTCGAGCCCTGGCCGAAGCTTTGCTGAAGGCTGACTGGAAGAGGAGCTGGTATTCCGTATCCGGCAGCCAACCTGAACAGTTCGTTAAAATTATAAGTTCTAATAGTGAATTGATAAGAATATTAAATCTGTTAAAATAATAAATCTGTTAAAATTATAAGGATAAGAATAATAAATTATATAACGTGGTAAGAAAAACTCTTTAGTTTGATTGGGCCAGTTGCGGCCCTGGAAATTATTATTTTTTGAATGTCGTCCTTAAGACGACATTAACTGGCGCCCGAGCAGGGACCCGCTTGTTGTGCGGGTACCCCTGAGGTTCTGCGAGGATAAAATAATGACAAAAAAAAAAAAGAAAAAAAAATTAAACAAAAGTGCCAGCGATTCCTACGGGACCCTCCTGCACTAAAAAAATTAAACAAAGGTGCCAGCGATTCCTACGGGACCCTCCTGCACTAAGGAAAAATTAACATAAAAAAAAAAAATAAAATAAAAAAAAAAACGAAAAACTTGCGATTCCTCGCATAACCTCAGTGGCAGGATACGGAATACTAAACCCCTAACGGGGCAAAAAAAAAAAAAAAAAAAAAAAAAAAAAAAAAATACGAAAAAATGTGAATAATAAAAAATTTAACGAAACGGTTAAAAGAATTGAAGAGAAAATAAGAAAAATATAACGAAACGGCCAAAAGAATTGAAGAGTGAAGAAAATAAAAAAATATAACGAAACGGGTAAAAGAATTGAAGAGTGATGAAAATAAAAATGATGATAGTAAAAGTGAACAAGGCCGAAGGCGCGGAGAGTACACCTGGCGACCTCTCGCAAGAGTGACGTTCCTTAACAGGATGTTGCAGAGGGTTACTCGATGGTCGAGGCCGAAGGGACTGAAGGATATTCCCGGCGATTTCAATTTCCTTAACCGGAGAGTCGCAGATGGTTATCCGACGGTCACCGTTGTGTGTCAGAAGGCCTAGGTGGACCACGAGGACATACCCGGCGATACAAAAACCCTTCCTTAACGGGAGATCGCAGACGGTTGTCCGAGTGGGAGTGAAGTCAATCGCGCCCTAGTAGGTTGGCTGCAAATATAAACGCAGCCGACTAAACGGGACGACGCGATCCTTCCAAGGCTAGTGTACTAATTATTTCTTTTACTTTCATCATGCAGGGATGCTGAATCTGGCCATATTGTGAGTGAACACATCGAAACCTGGATAGAACCAGAACCCAGAACCTAGAAAATAAGAGGAATAAAAATAAACAATAGGAAAAGGAAGGAGCACAACCCGGTAAGTGGAATCTTGTGTCAGTAAAAAAAAAAAAAAAAAAAAAAAAATGGAAGAAATAAAAGAATCCTTGACCCAATTAAACGGAGGGCTGAATTTAGTGTTAGGCCAACTGAAGGTGCTGACTGAAGTTCTGCACTATTTTTCAGTTCCAAAACTCATTGTGACCGACAATGAGAGAGGGTTCTTGACCCCCACCATAATGAACTTCATAGAATCTCTTGGCATCGAACTGTATAGAACCCCAACTCAGAAAAGTGAAGTTAACGGGCAAGTGGAGCGTTTCCACTCCACAATCATTGAGATCTATAGGTGCCTGAAAAAAGAATGTCCACACTATAGACCCAGAGAGCTGCTGTATATAGCAGTGGACCGCTACAACAACTCGGTGCATTCGGTAATCAAAAGGAAACCCGTTGACATCTTCCTGAACCGAACCCAAAGAATAAACTATCAAAACCTGGTCAACTTTAGGGACAGGGTGCTCGACGACATAAGGGCGCAAATCAAGCGGAACCAAGAAATGTGTAACTCGCACTTCAATAGGAATAGGGAAGACCCGAAAGAATATGAGCCAGGGGAGACCATCTACGTGGCCAACAAACAGATTAAAGGAAAACAGAAAAGCAAGTACAAACGAGAGGTAGTAGGACGAGACGGACTAGTCACTCTAAGAACAGAATCAGGGAAAAAAATTCATAAGTCCCACATAAGGTCATAAAACCTCTTTTATACCACCTCCAGATAGCCATCTTCCAAGTCAAACACACAAGATTCCACCATGCCAGGAACCTCCTAAAATTTTATGTTGTAATTAACTATAAATACAAGATACAAGATAACTATAGTAAAAAAAAAAAAAAAAAAAAAAAAAAAAAAAAAAAAACTAGTAATTAGAAATTAAAATACTTAAAGGCACATGCACAATGCTCTGCGTGCCGGTGTTCCACACACACATCACGTTATTACTTAAGGTGAATTTTGACTCCCAACAAACGAGGTAGATACCTGGTTATCTGAATCGGGTATCAGGGGTTCAACTCCCCGTTTGGGAGCGGCGAGATAAAATAATGACATGCTATATTTGAACCTATTTGTAACTATAATCATTTTAATCTACTACACTATATCAATTACAACTATCAATTATAGTACTATATCGAATTTATTATATAATATTAATCCTACATTATAATTATCAATTGCAACATTATGTCAATTTTAATTCTACTATATCGTATCAAACGTAATTCCTTTAACTTTATGAACTAAAATAATCCACCAAGTAGCACTCTAATTAAGTGAAATACCCTTTACCCGACACCTTAATCATGAATCACACCTACTCTCCTTAACCCCACAATTCCAACCACGAAAAGATTGCTGCTGGCGGCCACCAGCAATGGGCTCCGCGTATTCAACTATAGAGCACCAATAGTCGCCCTTCAGCGGGGTAACGCCTGGATCGTCAACGGGCACTTCAATCTAGTACATGTTATCGATCTTGAAGCCCTCAACCAAGCGCTATTCGACATGACCGAGCTTGCTAGGAGAGACGTCAGAGACGAGCAGAAGAAAGCAATAATTGAGTTCCACCTACGCAGCGCGGTCGAGAGGCTGGACGAACTGAAAACCCCCAAACTCAGAATGGTGCGATCGATTGACTGGCTGGGGTCCGCCTGGAAGTGGATTGCTGGGTCACCAGATGCAACCGACTGGGACTAAATTCTACAGAGTCAAAACGCCATAATCGAAAACAGCAACCAACAGTACAAGATCAACGAAAATCTGTTCAGGGGTATCCACGAAGCCATACAGAAAGTAAACCAGCTGGTCACGCTCGCGAACACGATGGACAAAAATGCAGACTCGCTTGATGTAGAGCACGATATCCTGAATAAGGTTCTAATCCTCAAGGAGCAAATTGGGGAAATCACCCGAGCCTGTCAAATGGCGAAGGGCGGTATTGTGAACACCAACCTGCTGGACAAGGAGGAAGTCAATAACCTCATCGGCGAGATAGAGACACTCCCCTACCAGAACGTTATGGAAGCGGTGGAGTACGCAAGGCCTTCTATATTCACTAATGGAACATTGTTGCTATATGTCCTTGCCATGCCGAAGGTGAAAAAAGACAACTACCACTTGCTACTCACGAGAGCCACCATAACCAACGCAACGCAAATAGACCTGCCATACCGCAAAATCCTAATCAATCAAAGGGAAACCTACGGCATCATCAACGATTGCCTATCAATAAATAATTCTACGATCTGCAAGAGCGATGCCTTGGAGAAACTCCCCGAAGACGGCTGCATTCCAAGACTCATCAAGGGAGGGGATGCCCACTGCCTTTACGTAACTAATCGACAAGAGATCATTGAGCTAATCGACGAAGGCACGGTATTTCTTACGAACTTCCGTGGGGCAATCATGGCAACGAACTTCTCCGATTTCCTCGAGGGGACCTTCGTCATACAGTTAAACAACGAGACGGCACACGTGAAAGAGCACACGTTCTCCAGCCGATCTGCCGCCAAGGTCCAAGCAATACCGGCAGTCTTGAGCAACATCACAGACGGTGGCCGCAGAATCAACCTCGAATATGTCCACGACCTGAGCGTGCAAAACGTGAAGTATCTGAGAACCTTGAATGGCAAATTTAATCTCTCTATCATTGCAGAAACCCTGACAGTACTTTTCATAATCCTGTTAGCGCACCGGCTCTGGAAGAAGATTACATCCAAACGAGGCGTACCTGTCATTAATCTCGAAACCCAGCTGAGCTCCGAGAGCGTGAACGACCCCATGCCTAGGACGGGCCACCCCCAACACCCGTCTTGCACGATCAATCTGCGGGACGCAGATATTTGAAGGGGGAGGAGTTAGCACAGCCCAAAGCACACGCGCGCAACCAAAAGCGCTGACAGTGCGTCTGGCTGTGCTGTAACGGGAATCCGCCGTTCAAGGTCGCCGCATAACTGTGCAACGTGCGAATGCGAGCGCGGCGGCGTTCCCACACTCCAGCCCAAAGCACACGCGCGCAACCAAAAGCGCTGACAGTGCGTCTGGCTGTGCTGTAACGGGAATCCGCCGTTCAAGGTCGCCGCATAACTGTGCAACGTGCGAATGCGAGCGCGGCGGCGTTCCCACACTCGAGCCCTGGCCGAAGCTTTGCTGAAGGCTGACTGGAAGAGGAGCTGGTATTCCGTATCCGGCAGCCAACCTGAACAGTTCGTTAAAATTATAAGTTCTAATAGTGAATTGATAAGAATATTAAATCTGTTAAAATATTAAATCTGTTAAAATTATAAGGATAAGAATAATAAATTATATAACGTGGTAAGAAAAACTCTTTAGTTTGACTGGGCCAGTTGCGGCCCTGGAAATTATTATTTTTTGAATGTCGTCTTTAAGAAGACATTAACTTTATTATCATTATTATTATTATTATTATTATTATTATTATTATTATTATTATTATTATTATTATTATTATTATTATTATTATTATTATTATTATTATTATTATTATTATTATTATTATTATTATTATTATTATTATTATTATTATTATTATTATTATTATTATTATTATTATTATTATTATTATTATTATTATTATTATTATTATTATTATTATTATTATTATTATTATTATTATTATTATTATTATTATTATTATTATTATTATTATTATTATTATTATTATTATTATTATTATTATTATTATTATTATTATTATTATTATTATTATTATTATTATTATTATTATTATTATTATTATTATTATTATTATTATTATTATTATTATTATTATTATTATTATTATTATTATTATTATTATTATTATTATTATTATTATTATTATTATTATTATTATTATTATTATTATTATTATTATTATTATTATTATTATTATTATTATTATTATTATTATTATTATTATTATTATTATTATTATTATTATTATTATTATTATTATTATTATTATTATTATTATTATTATTATTATTATTATTATTATTATTATTATTATTATTATTATTATTATTATTATTATTATTATTATTATTATTATTATTATTATTATTATTATTATTATTATTATTATTATTATTATTATTATTATTATTATTATTATTATTATTATTATTATTATTATTATTATTATTATTATTATTATTATTATTATTATTATTATTATTATTATTATTATTATTATTATTATTATTATTATTATTATTATTATTATTATTATTATTATTATTATTATTATTATTATTATTATTATTATTATTATTATTATTATTATTATTATTATTATTATTATTATTATTATTATTATTATTATTATTATTATTATTATTATTATTATTATTATTATTATTATTATTATTATTATTATTATTATTATTATTATTATTATTATTATTATTATTATTATTATTATTATTATTATTATTATTATTATTATTATTATTATTATTATTATTATTATTATTATTATTATTATTATTATTATTATTATTATTATTATTATTATTATTATTATTATTATTATTATTATTATTATTATTATTATTATTATTATTATTATTATTATTATTATTATTATTATTATTATTATTATTATTATTATTATTATTATTATAATGAATAATTATTATTATAATGAATATTATTATTATAATGAATATTATTATTACAAAGGATATTATTATTATTATTATTATTATTATTATTATTATTATTATTATTATTATTATTATTATTATTATTATTATTATTATTATTATTATTATTATTATTATTATTATTATTATTATTATGATTATTATTATTATTATTATTATTATTATTATTATTATTATTATTATTATTATTATTATTATTATTATTATTATGAATATTATTATTATTATTATTTTATATATACTATGCGAGCAGGACAAAAACAAAGAAGATGCGTGCTGGGTAAGCAATGAAATAAACAAAAGTAATATCTGTGCGGACTATGACGGATTTGTATGTCCGGTATATTTATTTACAGCTGCTACGTTCCACCGAGCTTCGATCTCGCTAGGTCCAATAGGATTGTTGACACACTAGTGAGAGATGCCAGAGGTAGAAGCCCGGTTCTAATAGCGGGCGATTTCAACGCTTTGTCTGTTGAATGGGGTGGCAAGGGAACCAACCCGAAGGGGATAGCTCCAATGGACGCTATAACGGCGCTCAACGTAGTCCTCCTAAACACCGGTACAACACACACTTTCAGTAGGAATGGTGTTGGTTCAGTTATTGACTTAAGCTTTATCAGCGGGTGTTTAAGTAGACGCACCGCAATTTAATCAGACAGAGCCAAACAGCAGTGAAGGGCGGAAGGTCGACACCATCGATGAAAAACTGTTTGAGGAAGTTTTTACTGACATCGATAATTCAGGTATAGCGGAGGAAGGGGCTGATAATTTAATGAATGCAGTCACTATCGCTTGTGGCGCGTCTATGGTTTGAAGGATATGCAGCAACAAAAGACGAAAGCCTGCGTACTGGTGGAATAGCAACATACCCATGCAACAAGGCCAGACGCCAACGCCAGCGAGCGCGCGACACAGATAACTTCCCGCACAAGAAGGAAATATACAAATCGAGACGCAAACAGTTGAAGAATGCCATACGTGATAGCAAGCGAATGATGTTTTTAAACCTGTGCAACGACATCGAGAATAAACCATGGGGATTCGCATACAAGTTGGTGCTCAAAAAGCTAAAAAAAAAAAAAACCATGCACAACCTAAATGCCCAGAAGTTCTCAGAAATGTAGTTGACAAACTATTTCCTGCACATGAGCTAGTGGAAAATAATAAAGCTCCCTTATCTGGCGCCACTATCCCACCACTAACTGAAGAAGAAATTTCAGAAGTAGGTGGAAGTATCCAGTAACAAGGCACCCGGAGCAGATAGTGTACAAAATCTTGTTCTGAAAAAAGCACTCAAATGCAATTCAAAAGCCTTTGCAACGATTTTTGGTAAATGCATACCGGAAGGTGTTTTCCCAAGCATATGGAAGCTGCAAAATCTTCGGACAGGACTTCGCCATCGGCCTACTGCCCCCTTTCTATTTTTATGGGAAAGGTGTTGGAGCATATAATAAAGAATCGCTTGGAGGTCCACATTGATAACCACTGAAAGATGTTGGAGCATATAATAAAGGATCGCTTGGAGGCTCACATTGATAACCACATTGATCACCTCTTCAATTTGGGTTTAGGAAAGGACGAGGAACGACGAATGCAATCAATGTCGTCAAGTCTATCGTTGAAAAAGCTATTTTCGGTAAACGATGGCTACATGGAGACAAACAATACAAACAATGTCTCGACGTACCTTCTCAACATTTTAAAGCAACAGACTGTTACAGTAAAGTACCATAGTGAGAACCGTAAAGCGGACAATCAATGCAGGGGTGCCACAGGGATCTGTACTGGGTCCTATATTATGGAACGTTATGTATAATGAAGTGCTGCGTCTATCAATCCCAGAGAGAGTAACCATTGTAGGATATGCTGACGATATAGCAATCGTTGTGATTGCTAAAACTTTACCAGCTTTTGTTCAGCTTGCTGAGCTGGTAACCGCAAACATTAAAACCTGGCTAGAGACACAATTTCTAAAATTAGCTGAACACAAGACGGAAGCTGTTCTTATTAGCAGCCGCAAGAAAGTGGAGAAAACCCAGTTGAGAGTTAGTGATTGCATTGTTGCATCAAAGCCATGCGTCAGATATCTAGGCGTCATCATAGACCACCGCCTAAGCTTCCGTGACCACCTTGAATACACAAATAATAAAGCCGCAGCAGCCACCACTGCATTAACTAGAATAATGGCAAACGTCAGCGGACCACGGCAACAAAGCAGGCAGCTTCTCGCGGGAGTAGTGAAAGCCATCATTCTTTATGGCTCTACGATTTGGTATTCGGCGTTGGAAACAGAATCCTACGCCTGTGGCGTTAGATCTTCTTACCATCGGTGAGCCCTTCGTGTTTGCGCTGCTTTCCACACGGTATCAGAGGAAGCAGCGTTAGTTATTTCCGGACTATTTCCCCTCGATATTGCAGCGCGGGAAGAAATTGAGCTGGCGAAACTAAAACACGAAGAACGAAATAGCAGTATCAAGAACGTCGAAAAACAGCTTTCCATAGCTTGCTGGCAGAGAAGATGGAAAGACAACGCTAAAAGAAGGTGGATTCACCGTCTGATACCTGATCCAGTGGTATGGCTAGGCAGGAAGTATGGTCACGTGAACTTCTATTTAACACAAGTCCTCAGTGGTCACGGGTGTTTCAGAAGCTATCTTTTTCACTTTGGCCATGAACCGGACCCATACTGTGAACTTTGTGGTCCAGAAGTCGTAGAAGATACCAGCCTCTTAATCTTTATCGGCCCCCCCTTTGTATGGCAAGGGCGAAGACTAAACGAGGTTGCCGGCGTAAATGTAACACCTGAAACACTAATTAAAAGTATGCTGGAAAGCGCAAATGTCTGGAATGCAGTTAGCAGTATTATAACCGAAATAATGCAGCACCCACGATGGGGCAAACAGCAAAGGCGAAGACGTGATAACAGCCTACCATCGGCGGCTCCTTATATTGCCAGGTAACTTAAATACGTGGTACATAGTGATAAGTACTGAGACCAGGACAAAGATAACGACGGACGATATCGACTCAGACTAGTGAGCTATTAGCTCAAACGGCCTCCTGAGGAAATATTGAAAGGTTGTACTGGAGAGGTTGTTTTAGTGGGTAAGAGTTTCACACTGACGGGGTTAAGGCTTTCGACGCTTTCCATCTCAAAAAAAAATATGGTCCATTGGAGTACATCAAATATACTCCTCTGTTGGAACTATTGGAGCAACTCATGTGTTTATACGAGCTTACTGCGTTACGACCATTCTTATTGTGTGGAAATGAAACTCAGTCATGATTATTGTTATTTCAATGCAAATTGTAAGTGGAATATATGCGCAATCTATAATATTTATAAATATATTTATTAACAATAATTTATTAATATTAATAAAAAATTATATAAAAATATTATGTTTTACTAACTTTTCACCTTAGCAGATGCAATTAGAAAGGAAAACCTATGTTCCAATGTAATTTTTCGCAGATACTCCATAATATAAACCCCTGTAGGTACTCTACGGAGTACTCGGATGTTATGCAGAAGTGGATTATATGGTCCAACCCTAGGACATCACAATGTTAATGGGTATCTCTCTTTTTCTGTACTAACACTAACAACACTCTCTATCCTTTTGCCTAACTCAAATACCTTCGTAAAAACACAGAAAATCGATCGTTTCGATCGCTCACTCAGCTCATTTATAAGCATGTTTGTTCATGCGCTCATACAATGGGTAATTTTGGAGATAACACTGTAACCAACAAGAATACTCTATTCACGCTTGAAATATATGTATGTATAAAATATAAGTATAAGGTTTAACCAACTTATGAAGGACTATTTAAAATTATCTTCAAGCAAAAAAGTTTTTTGAAATACAATACAACAAATTCATTCAATTGAATTCAATCAAATATAGTTTATAACTAACTTGTGTGGCAGCCTAGTGGTTAGCATTGCCTACTACCATTCGGAAGGCCAGGGATGCAATCCTGGTTCGATCAAGATCCAAAATTATAAAATTTTGCGTGTCTGTCGTCATGGCAAAGAGTTGGTTAGTGTCTTGACGGGACTTATTGCATGCAGGACACACGTTGGGTATTTGGGGGCCAAGTACGAACAAGCAGGAATTAAGTCGACTACAATCAATTTCTGTAAAAGTGAAGTCAGTAACAACAACTAATTGATTTCAAACTGATGTAAAAATAAAGAATTACAAAATTTTATTTCAAGAGCAGTCACACGTAGCATTTAAATTTTCCTATAATTCATCGTTTATTGTGATGAAGTCGTCAAAAGTGAAGAGTATATCATAATAAGAGAATTCGTAGTAGCAAACTAACATATCCTAAAATCACATTCGAACACACATATACGCATTCAAAAAAAGCTCAGTCTAAAGTTATGCAGCATATTTTTATTTTTTAGTGCCTTTAGTAATGTAGAGAGAAAGGAACTTCATTCAATCGCTTAGAGAGCACAACGCCTAGTTCACATTTGTTTCTTCCAACCCCGCAGCCAGCTCAAAAAAGCACGCTGGTGCTTACCTCAGCCTCCAACAAAATCAAAATAAAAAAATACTGTAATGCAAGCAGCGGAAGCTGTTCAACAAACAGAAGCAACTCCAATACCAAAAAGAAAGGGAAAGTGGTCATTATTTTTTCTAAACAAATGTCCACAAAAAAATAATAAAAAATTTGACAACACTAACATTAGCAAATTTTTTAAGTTGCATACTTATTTTTACTTAAATATTTTTTAGATTTTTTCCTTTTTAAGACGTTAGTAGGATTTTTCTGTAAAAAAGTATCTTCAATCTAGCATTTCTTCTAAAAGTTTTCAAAAAGTAACAGATCATCGTGTAGCCAAATCCGGAAAATACGCAACGCTGCCGTCATCATATAGGTCAAATAGCTTGTTGCCTGTTCTTTCCAAACTTTTTGAAAACGTAAAACCATACCAAATCATCAATTCGGTTTTGGTGAAAAACATGGTAATATAGAGCAAGTCGCTCGCATTACCAATAAGATCGGAAAGGGATTT
The DNA here is from genome assembly GCA_030068015.2 of Neoceratitis asiatica. Taxonomy (NCBI): domain Eukaryota; kingdom Metazoa; phylum Arthropoda; class Insecta; order Diptera; family Tephritidae; genus Neoceratitis; species Neoceratitis asiatica. The sequence continues at coordinate 9,571,193 of CM061529.1, forward strand.
GAGTTGAAAGAGTATTCCTCAGCAATATTTCTCTATGTGGAAGGACTCATATACAAAACTAAACCGACTTTGTCAAAAACAAAAGTCGCCAAGGTAGCGTTTTGGGACCATACTGTACGTCTTATTTTCTGCAGATATTTCAACGAATGCAGGAGTAGTAGCTCAACATCCGCAAACGATACCGCTATTTTATGCCGGAGTAAGTGCTTAATCAAAACATCAAATACACTATGAAACCGTCTTAAACTTGTTGGAAGTTGGCTCTCAAACTTACATTCACTTTAAAGGCAGAAACATGCCCAACACTGAAACTAAACAACGCAATGATCCCTCAAAAAACGATCTTAGAAATATTGACATCCACCAATCTACCATTGACCTTGAAAACCCAAATTTCCACTAAGAAACAGCAACATATACTTAAAATCGCCGGCCGGAATTCGTTATTGGGTAAAAACTCAGCTCTATGCTTGCTTCCGCAACTAGTATCCATAAAATAGAGCAATTTTTTTTAGAAAAAAAAATGTTCAAAGTACAAAATTTCATCGATATATTTTGATTATTATTGTCACATTTACTGGTCTGATAGAGGCATAACAAATAACTTTTCCAGTAAATTTGTTTCTCGATTTGGAATTTACAAATTAAAACTTACCAAGAAAAAATTCCAAATTATTTTGACTAAATTAACATATTACTTCTTCTTTTCCTTCTATTTTGGCGTAGGCGCGATTACTGCCACATCAACATAAGCGTGCTACTCGTTTCTTCTCTTCGCTTTTTTGGCGCCAGTTGGAAATACCAAGCGAAACTAGATCGCTTTCTACCTGATCCAGAGGGGAAGTCTTCCCCTTCCTCTACTTCCAACAACGGGTACTGCATTGAATACTTTCAAAACTGGTATACTATCATCCATACGGACGACATGACCCAGCCAGCGTAGCCGCTATCTCTTGATTTGCTAAACTATGTCAATATCGTCGTATAACTCCAACAACTAATCGTTCCACCATCTGGGGTATTCGTCATTGCCAACGCGTGAAGGACCATAAACTTTTCTCTCGAAAACTCCTAAAGCCGACTCATCAGATGTCGGGACAGGATTAATGAGCAACTTGTAGAGTTTGGAATTGGTTCGTCGAGAGAGGACTTTACTTTTCAATTGCTACTCAGTCCAAAGTAGCTTTTGTTAATGCTGGTTCCTAGATAAACGAAATTATCTATAACTTTGAAGTTATGAATGACAACAGTGATCAGACACGATTGCGCTGACTGTTTGTTTGATATCAGTTTATATTTCCTCTTGTTTTCATTCCCCACGAGACCCATTCGCTTCACTTCTTAGTCTAACTTGGAGATAGTAGAATTTATAGTGCAGTTTTTATGGCCAATGGTATCAATATCATCGGACGGACTTGTAAAGAAGCTGATGCTTCGGTCTAGAAACTCTTTAAAAGTCGTCGCATCTTGCATAGAACTTTCGAGCATTACTTTTGTCGGCCAGCTTCTCAAGTTCTTCATACTTACGCATTTCGGCCTCTTCCATTTTCTGTCTGCAAATAGGTTTCGCTTCCCTCTAGAGTTCTTGGTATCTATTTTACCCAGTACATGTTCCGCAACGCCGCGAGGCAGGCAGTCCGTTGTTGCGTTTCTTCGCTGCGACTAGATATTGATTAGCGATATCTTGAAGAACTTCACTTTGAATTTGCGAATTGTGGCTAGATGTTCATCCACCAGGGTGAATGCCAGGATTCAATAGCTGTGGTATTTCCACAACCCCATTCTCACTTTTTGCGATCTGAGCGGGCAATTTTTATCGAAATTTCTCTCACTGACATGTTTTCTTTGTTAAATGACACCCCTTTCAGTATTTGTAAGGTATTTACTACGCTGCATTGTTATATTTACCTTCTTTTATCGTTCTTTTATCGTAAAATAAAAGTTACGATCAGCTTTTGCAATGACTGGAATAAGGTGCTGCGTTATAAATGTGCTCAGCTCATATGTGAGTCGCCACTACGCATATTTACAATAAAGTTGGATGTTTAAGAATAAATTGTAACCCGCAGCCCCGGGTTAATAACATTTCGCATCGAACATACCTGCTCACAATCTTGGCATATATCCAAATAATAAATTTTTTTTTACAATTTGTCGATTTCCTAGTGCCTGGGTCAATTCCAGGAAACAAAATTATTTTATTTAAGAATAGTATCTAATTATTTAACCAAACCGAGACATATATATATATTTTTTTAAATACATATATCGGTCGACTTTCTGGAAGAAAGAATTTCGGGTCAAAAGAATAATAAATACGATTTTCGGCCTGGTCCACTTTCCGAAAAAAAGTGTTCCTGCTAATCTAAGCAAAAGGCTACCTGTGTTCCAAATTTATAAATATCATTTCTTCGAATAGGTCAGTCCATGGTCCACTTCCCGGTATGAAGAATAGACAAAAACCCATTAGCCTGCATAATGAATATATATACGAAATTTCATTAAAATCGGTTCGGCCAAGTTCGTACACAGACACTGTGACAAGAGAATTTTAAACAGATAGATCAGATTTCGATTAGGTTGTTCCATGGTCCACTTTCCGGAAAGAAGAGTAGTGTTCCTAAAAGTTGAAGCAAAAAGCTACCTTTATACTTAATTTCAAGTAAACCGAATTATAAATACTAGTTTTTTCTAATAAGTGCAAAAACTGTGACAGGGACATTTTATATATATAAATTTTAGTATACTAATACTTATGTATATGTATACGCTATACACATGAGTATTTTCTACGAGTATACTGCTGTAAGTAGCGAATGGGAAGGTGTCTAGGTTGGAATAAAAAGAAACTCAAGCAACCCAAGAACTTGCACCTACCTTTCGCGATACTGGCAACCTGCGAGGCAGTGCCAGCAACATCATATTTAAACCTTTCGGATGTAAATTAGCTGCAATGCTAGGTGTGCTCATCTTATTTAAACAACGAATGCTAGACAGTGGTGAATCGGTCAGCAAAATATATAAAAGTAAATTTCTTTGTATGGTTGAATATAAGTATGTATGTATGTATAGAAGTATATATGTACATGTGTATTTTTTGATTCTTCGGTCTATATGTGTGTATAATATATTATATATCATGTAGGCTTTTTTTTAAATTAGATAAAGTAAATCTAAAAGAATATTTGTTTCTCAAGAAATATTTTTCGATATTATAGGGAAAAAAAATTTCAAATGCTTTTCTCAGGAGAAAAAAATCAACATGGTTCTTAGGTGACAAACACACCCTGTTATGTTTTGGCTTCGCTAGAAAATTTGGCGTAGTTATCAACATTAAAAAATGTTGAGAACAAGATAAGACTTTGACTATTTTTCTACATAACGAAATAAATGCACGAAGTTCCGAGAATGTCAGAATTTTTATGTGGCACAAGGGCTTATAAGCTATAAATTTTAGAGTTGTAAAAATAAAAGAGCCTATATGTTTTCTAGGGGACACCTGCGCTCAAAAATATACATATGGGTATTTCTTTTATGTCGAATGCGACTAATCGCCAACATTCCGCATTTATTTATCTGAATAATTCTTTTTATTTCTTTCAAAAATGTTAAGAAGCGTATTTTTTATTTAATTTCAACCACTCTCGCACACGACATGCTGAATGCGAAATTTTTTCCAACATATTTTTTATGTTTCTTTTTTAATTACTTATGTAAATAAGATGATTATAAATGGTACCTAATAAATCCAATATATTTGTTTTCACAGCAAACATTAAGTTTCTAAATATCCTCAATAAAAAAAATACATTTTATATAAAAAAATATACAAATAACTAAATTAACTGAGGATAGGATTACTAATGCCAAATAAAGTTTTTTAACAGAATATGCAGTCCTAGCTGCTTCACTATCACAACAAAACAAATGCGGCTGGAATAGGCCTGGTATTTTTTTTTTTGCATCCTTCCGTTTTACTGTCATTTGTCCTGTTTTCCGCCAATTAATAAAACGATACTGCAATGTGTGAAACAATATTTTTAAATTTGTTACTTGGCACACTTTTTCTTCAATGACTGTTCAAACTCATCAACGTTTAAGGGGTTAGGTGTGTTTCAGAGGTTAAACAACGAATTTCCACAATTTTTTTATATGTACAATCATATATTTTATTCAAACAATTTACCATATCAAAGATACATATTAGAAAAGAATTTTGTGAATTTTTTATTCAAAAATTCCGAAAACTCAGGCGTTGGTACCTCATCTCCCTTGACGTCTCAAAAGAAAATGCTCTCGCCGTAGGCAGCATAACTCATTTTTAGTTCTTTTAAAATCAAAAAACCAAAAATATTTCATTAGTACATGGATAAGTCTCGTTATTGGACGAAGGAAAGGAAAAAAAGGTAATTTAAATATTTGACAGACTTTGAAGAAAATCACATTTATTTATCAAATTTTCGCCAAAATCCTTCGTTCAATGACTAGATAATGTTATTAGAAAGATGTGTGCAAAATTCGCTTTATAACTTTTCGAGAAATCGTGTCCACCGACTTATAATATAGAGTTTTGAGATAAACGTGTTTAAAGTTTCAAATTGACACGGACATGGGCTGATGGGTAGAACTTCCAAAGGGTCTATCTCTTAGAATTTTACTCCGATCGATTTGAAACTTTAGGATAATATTTTAAACATATAGTTCTATTTAATAAGACAAAAAATGTTTGTTTTTAATTTTCAAACCCACCCCTTAACAAAAATTCCATTCCGCAAACTACGGTGAATGTTATTTTCAATGTAGCATGGACGTCGAAATATAGTTTCACCCAAAGAAAAATTTCACCGTAATTCAATCGTATCGCTGCCTATACATTTCTCTTATATTTTTTTACACATAAAATTAAAAAAAAAATAAATTAAAAGCTTCTACACTTCCTCGACTTTGCATTAGAATATTTCAAAATGTGTTATGAATAAATGTAAAACTATTTTTATTTTCGTTAAATTTAAAATAAGAAAAAAAATAATAGTTTTGTGGAATTTTTTAGCTGCGGTTGATATTTCTGTGGAAATACCCATATATATATGAAAATGATAGTAGCATATCTGGTTGTTGCTGTGGAGTCGTATTTACATACATACACTTATACATATGTACATATGGATATATTCATAAGAATTAGTATATAATCAAAAACTCCCAGTATATACCTTGAAGAGGTAGCGATGGAAAAGTTATGGCAATACTCACTTTAAGTAAGAAACGTTAGGGAAATAGTAACATCAGTGTGCAGCTTTAATTTCCTCTAACATTTAATACCTACATATTATGGGATATATTTGTGTGAAAGCATAATTGTACACCAGTTTCTAGCAACCTGTCTACCTGATTTTCTTTACTAACCGCCCTGTTTTTGGAATATCCGTATACATATGTATGTGCATATGTAATTCATACTAAGACCACATAGGATATTAAATATGTGAGTGAAGTGAAGGATTGTCGTGAACACTTCGTCGTCTTCGTAACGTAGAGATGTGTGCTTCAGTCGACATTTTTGGCATGCATGGTGCTTTCTATGTCTGGTCTCATATGCAAATATCGGAATCGTTGATGTCAAGAAACTGAAAAGCAACTGAACTAAAATAACCAGTATTTCTTGACCATTCTGTGTTTTTTGTTGTTGTTGTTTTGCTTTGGAATTTGTAATGTGCGAGAATGGATCAGAAGATACCGTTGTACTACATTTAAGATGAATGCACAAGGATTGCCGTAATCTACATCACACATAAAATTTGGTAAGTATTTGTGTACATATGTATATGAGGTGGTCAGTATGCAAAAACTTATCCACATTAGGCGCTGTGGGAGGTCGAAGGTGTTGGTAGATATTATGTGCATAATATTCCAATGAAATCCAAATACAACATTTTGGAAAGTGGAATATATGATATAAAATTACTTTACAGGGTCCTAAAAGAAAATGAAGAGTACAAAGAGTCCTTGTGTGGTGTTGTGCAAAATAACAGAGCGCGTTTAAAAGTACAAGTTCTGGAAACATATCAAACATAAAATAATTAGCAGTTATATATTTTTAATAATAATTTTATTGCCCATACAAACAGATTTCAACCGTACGTATTATATTTCTTGAACAAAGTTTATATATTAGATATATATATATATATTGTGCAGCCATACTCGTACATACATACAACTGTGCCATTGGTACCAAATGGCGATGTTGCTTTTAAGATCTCTTTTTAATTAACTGTTAAACTCTAAATAGTTAAAATATCGCCTAAATAAAGATTTGTTTAGATTATAAGTTAATGATATCTATTTAAAAAGCCTATTTTTTGTTTTAAATTGAATAGTTTGTTATACAAGAATGAAAAAGGGTACAAATAGTGACAACTAACTTATAACCTGAATAATTTACGGACCACAATAAACAATTAATAATATGAAAGTTTATTTCATTTTCTTTTAGATTATATACACTTATTTGAACAAAATATTTGTCATTTTTGTGTAAATTTTACACATTTGTTGTGCTTATTCTAACATACAAATATGCGTGCGAACGAAAAGACAAGTTTTTTTCGATGGAATGTTTAACTTAACTCATTGAAAATACTTTTTTAAAGAAAGCTCATTTAAGTATCTCCCAGTTCGTATTGATTCATTTGGAAAAAAAAAAGATAATCTCTGTGAAAATTTTACACTTTTGTTATGTCTGGGCCATAAATTTAACTAAAAGTTAAAGTAGTTATAATTAAATATATTGTATACTTCGGTGAGTTATTGTGCGGTAATGAATAGACGATTTTCTAATATCTTTTTATAATGCCGAATGCTCTGCACAACCGAAACCAGAAATAGTATATTTTTATTAAATTATTAAGACTGAAATCATTAATAATATTTAATTTAATATAAAAATTGATTTTAAAAAGTTACCAGCAAACATATTTTCATTCAATGTTGTGATTGTTTTGGTAATATAAATGAAACGAAAAATAATTAATTGGCTCTCTTCCCGTTTTATTTTAATTTTGTTTAGTTATTATTTTCACGTAAAAATTAATTTGTATATTTTGTTTAACTTAAACTAGTATCGGCCGCAGTAGCCGAGTGGTATCATTTCGTACTACCATTCGGAAGGCAAGGGCTCGAGCAACATCCAAAATTATAGAAAATAATTTTTCTAACTGCGGTCGCCTCTCGGCAGGGAATTTCAAGCCCTCCGAGTGTATTTCTGACATGAAATAAAAAGCTCCTCATAAAATTCATCGGATGGAAAATCGATTCAGCGGCTACAAAGAAAATATTTATATGTTTATATTAAAATTAATGGTAATGAACAAGTTTCATTGTTATTATTTGAAAAAAAGGATTGAAAACTTCAAAAATGTATGTGATTAAATATGTAAAATTATTTATTTAAGAAACGAAAACATACTTATATTTTGCTACCTTTCTATTAAATAAAATTTAAAAAAACATATTGGAAGGTGTATAATAACGTATGTATGGCTACGTACGTATCTATGCGTTAGATTTGCTAATAACATAGCGAGTAACATATACACATGCTTCTTATAACTGATGAATAAAAGAGAGAGTAACATACAAGTCAGCATTTTGTAAGCAGTCGAATCTGTCCATTATGCAATAAAGAGATGTAAAGTACGTAGACAGCTTTTCGCACTAATTTCGCTAAATTGACTGTTTTAGAAAAACGATGTCATTTCTTTTACAACTTTGACGGAGATTTGGAGGAATTTTGCTGAATAATAATAAAAAGTTGAAGAAATCAAAAGTCGGGAACACTGTTTCATTTGTTTGCTATAATTTAATACTGGATAATATTTTGTATCGGGCCATATGTAGTTCAAAGGTATATTGGCATTTTTAAAATAACGGTCGGAAATAAGGTGGAAATTATTGGGGAAGTCCTGTTTAAAGTTTATAATCGTATATAATTGTCATTTGTATAAGCCCGATAACAAATTTGTAATCCAATGATTAGATTTTTTAGCTTGGAACTTACTAATAGAATATATCTATTCAATATTCTTTATTGGTTGAAATTTAAATGAAATTTTGACAAATCAAATTGAACTTTTTTTTCTGCAGATCGAATTGAAGCGCCCAGGTTTGAAATAAACTCACATAAAACGGATATCTACATATGTCAGAGTAAAGGACAGCCTGTGATTTTTCTAGGAACTTCGTTGAAAACCATATTTCGAAAATAATTTAAAAATTAAAAATATTAATTTTTTATGTCAAAAGTTGGATGACAAAATAATTGAAATTTAAAATATATATGATTGTCGCTTGCTAACCGCCAAAGCTTTTTTTTTTGAATCTACTTCTGCACCAATTTGTGGTCTGCGACTTGATATTTTCCAATAAATAAGGGAACCTTAATTTTTTCTAGTCCGAATTCGAACAGCTAATGGATGTTTATGGGAAAGTTTTTATTTTATATCAGTAATTCACTTGGAGAGATTCACATTATATGCCAAGTGGTATATTGACTTTGGTCAGATGTAAGTAAGTACCAGAAGAAGAAAAGATATATCCTTTAAAATTTATATTATATGAACAAAAAGACGAGCTAATTTAGCCATGTTCGTATGGATGTCTGTCCTCTGTCTTTCTGTTTTAGGTATTTTAGGTTAGTTTAGGGTTACAGACCCTTCAAAAAAGGCACACATGCAATGAATTGCACATTAAAACTGAAAATCCTTAAAATCCGTCGTGAGGTTTGGGCATCTAAACGCATAAAATTTGGTATTTTACACACGTAGTTTCAAATAGCCATTGGTAACCGACTTCTCAGAAAATTCTGTTCAAATCGTCAAAAAAATTAAGCCATACAATAACTTTGATATGTTCATGAAAGAAATAAAGGTATCGGCAAGACCGCAGACATCCCTTCCTTCTTGTCTTAATTTATTTTCTATAATCTTGTATTTGGAACACTTTGGATCAATGTATACTAAAGGTAGACTACGTGACAATCCCATCTCTACACAGTTTAAGTTCAGATTACGAACGCAGTGATAGACCGGATAATATTATATAGGGTATTTTTTTATAGAGGTATAGAACTTTAAGTTGGCATTACCTCTAAAGATGGCGACCGATTTAACAGCTGTCAAGTGATTTATTCTCAGTTTGGTTTGGCAATTCATCATGAATAGACTCACGCCTGAACAACGCTTGCAAATAATGAAATTTTATCATTCATTCATCATTGGACGTAGTGCGTGATACGTTTTCCACACAGAACCATTATTTTCGAAATAAAATTGCACTATTTGCAAGCGTTGTTCAGGTGTGAGTCTATTCATGATGAATTGCCAAACCAAACTGAGAATAAATCACTTGACAGCTGTTAAATCGGTCGCCATCTTGAAAAGTAATGCCAACTTAAAGTTCTATACCTCTATAAAAAAAACACCCTATATATGCTGATAATAAAATATAGACTTAATCGTGCTTGGAAACCAAAATTAAGTGAAGTAGCAGGAGCTTTTAGATAAAATAAAATGGATGGAAGTAATAATTAATGCTATGTGTGGAACTCTTGTCCAAAACTGTGTGAAATACATGCAGAGTTTTCTGAAATAAGGAAAATCAAGTAGTACAAGCACCAATGTAAATAGCCTATTGTAATGAAATTGGTAAATATTTCTCTTATATATGAATTTATTATCGTTAATGATATATATCTTAAATTAGTAATCCAGATAATATTAGAACATACAAAGCGGCCGTATTTTAATCCCGTTTTTCCAAAATACAACGTTGAGCTAAGGCAGCCACGAAAGGAGCTGTCACTTTACATATAAGGTTTAACAATACGAGTGATATGATTTCTTTAAAAAAAAATGTTAAGGAAATTCAAATGTTTTTTATTTAATATGAAGTACAATCGATACAATTAAGTTCTGAATATAAAATAAACATGAAAAACGTAAACTGAAAAATAATTTGGCTAATCAAGAATAAAAAAATGCTTAAATATAATTGTGTATTTGTATATACAACCCTATAGAAAAGTATTCTTATTTTTATGCCGTATGGCAACAACCAGTTAATGTTATTGATTGCAATTCATTTTGATAAAAATAAACAAAGATTAAATTTGTTTTATCTACTCAACAAAAAAATAAACAAGATTAAACATAAGCCTTGTAATCGCATGTGAATACACAAAAGTAGCTTTATTACAAAATATATGGAACATAAGTACATGTGCTATGTTAAAATTTATTGACAAATGTCTGAATAGTTTAAAAGCAAATTATTAATAATTTAACAACGTTAATAATTAAACTGTAACAAATACACGTAAATAACATTTACAACAACATTTTGTGCGAGTTTCATAAAGATTGGTACATTCCTTCTGATAAAACTAGCATTGGTGTATTGAAGGAAAATACAACCCACTTTTTCCAACTATTATGAAGAACGAGTCGATAATATTTGTTTACTGAAACATTTATACATAAATAGTTTTCGTCAATTTCTTAGTTTTGTTGTTATTGATGTTTCGATTAAGCCGAACTTGTTTTACATTTGCAAAATTAAAAAAATGAATTCAAATTAGAAATATCACAACTCCCACGTCATTTTTTTTTCTTTTGAGTAGTTATGGTCAAAATTATGGGAGATTTTTTCACTTTTAAAACTGCGAAAACTTTCCGTTTCACTATATTTCTCTTAGTTAGCCCTTTTTCAACTATTATTTCAATGCCTTCTTGGGTATTTTGAACGAACGCACTTTGCCTATATAATGATAAGTGTTAATATTAGTTGCGTTTTTTAATTGCGCGTATGTACATATGTTATATGCACTTATGTAAATACTTCATAGAACATAACTCAATGTTTTTAATTTTCCATGCAAAAATGTATAGCTTTTCAAATTAACCAAAAACTAGAGGTATATTTGCATTAATTACAACAAGCTAAAAATTTACAGTAGCGTGATGATCTTCTGAAACTCCCTATTGATCTCGTGTGTGTAAAAATGTATTCAAAGTGAAAGGTCGCAAAAATTAGTATTTAGAGTTTCTTGGCTAAACGATTAATTTTTTTTATAAAAATAGCTCAGATTAAAATTATAGGTCAGGTAATTATCTACAAAAACTTTCCTATTACGCTTTTCTCTAGGATTTACCTTTGTGAGAAAAATACAGAAGTTATGACGAACAAAATTTAATTTGCATGAAAATATTATCCATCATAAGCAGAACACCTACATCGCAGTCCTCTTTTGCAATACGTGCGCCATAGTCAGAAGTCGCCATTTGGAGATTTCGGAATCTGGTTTTGGATGAAACAATGTCTTCTCGAATATTTTTATTTCTACTAACTTATTAAAATTAAATAATTTTAAGGCTGCAACAAAACTTTTTTATTTCATTCTAAAGCTGTTATTTTAAATAAATAATTTTTATGATGGGCTCAGTTGCACTGGAGATACTAGCACACCGCACTCTGAGGCAATGCGACCAGTCCGGGATGTATACGGGATCAATCGCACTGTAACATGCGAGTACCACTACTTTTCGTCTCTTTGTATGAAATAAATTGATCGCTTTTGTTCGAGCATGTCCAATGAAGAGACCAAAACAGGTATATAGGTAGATTAGTCGCCTTCATTACCCAGATGGGTATATATAAATTAATTCCAGTCTATACCCAAAAGGGTCCAAAGTGGATTAGTTGCTTTTTGTTCCCCCTGTATAAGATTTCTTTTATATTAACAAATAAATCTGCAGTATTTCAAGTTCATCAATTCTGTATAATTTTAATATCAATAGAAAATATTAACATCATATTAGGATAGTAGTAGTTATATATTTAAAGGAATTAAAACGGAAAGAAAATGAAATTCATCGTTTTTAATTTATGGATGAAAAATATGTTATTAATTATTATTCGGGTTAATTTTGTTCCTGACAGCGGCCCTAATTTTTAAGCTTATATCCTAGAAGAGAATTTATAACGTTCGAACGTTCCTGCTGAGCGGTAACCTAATATTTTCCTTGCTAATAAAGTCTCGAAAAAGTGGAAACATAGTAAAGAAAGTCTAGTTTTAGACCCAATTATTATTACTGCGGACACTTTTCAATATTCTGAAACTTCCTCATTACCAATTGACGCCTCAATTCACCTTGTCCTGAAAACCACAACCTTCACCTCACAAGGGTATCGAACAAGGGCGACTATAAAAACATTGGGAGATGCTTATTAGCATGCACTTAGCCTACCTACTCCCACCTCGTATTAGAACTTTATTTACCCCTTCTCCTGCACCTCCCCCTACTTCATCATTAAAAACTTCGTCTGATACTATTGTGTATGATTTGCGTTCATATATATTGGACAAAACTAAACCGACTAGTTTAGATATTAGGAAGTTTAATTTTCCCTCTGAGAGTAGCACATCTTCTTTTAAAATTGATTTATCGACCGCTTCACTTCCATTCACTTTTAAATTCTTCTTTTTGCTCAAATGATGCATTTGGGCCTGAGTTTGAAATAAATCAGCGTACTTCTCGTGACAAAGTGCCACGCCTTCCTGCTTCTTTAAGGCCAAAACACTAATACTGAATGATATCTGTGATATACCCTTGAGCTTAGTGTGTTCAAGTACGTATACTGCGAATATAAAATCTTAGTCTTCTCTGAAACCTGGCTGAAACCGAATGTATTTATCTATGAAATCTTGGGTAGTAAATTTGAAATATTTAGAGATGATCATTTAAATAAATTTGCTGGAGGAGTACATATTGGTGTTCAAACTGATCTTGCGGCTCAAGAAATTCATTATTCCAAGTCTGAAGCGGTGGAATTTCTATGTGTTCGAATATGCCAAATAAACAAGAGTACTTATATTGTCACCAGCTACATCCAGCCTAATTCTGACATCTCGACCTATTCTATTTACTCGTCATGGTTAATATCATCAGGCTCTGAAATTATGGAAAGACAGTATCGTTTTAATTGGTGACTTCAATTTATCTAGCGTATTATGAAATCAAATATAATTTACATGTACCTAGATCAACGGGAGATAATGTTCATGATTTCCTGATCTTTTTCAAATATATAACATTCGTAATAAATTTTGAAAGACCTTGAATTTAATATTTTTGAATGACGTCCCGCCATTTTATCTAAGTCGCTTTGAACCTATCGTTCTGCCTGAAGATGCTTATAATGCCTCTTTCGCTGATATTGTTTACTACCACCTTAACCCTCTAAAAAGTTTTTTACATGCGGTCCAGATAATATCCCATCTAGTGTACTTAAGTTCTGTGCCAATTTTCTGTATCTACCATTAACGAAAATATTCAATGCTTCAATCAGCAAAGTACATTTCCCTCGTTATGCAAAGTCATACATTTTACCTCTACATAAATCTGGTAGTAGATTTTGTATCATAAGCTAGCGGCGAATTGCAAAGTTATGTTTTATTCCCAAAATATTTGAAGCTATTATAACTGAACAACTAGCTCACTCAGTGTCATACATTATTGAAAATACTGCAAAACAAGGGGTTTTGTAAAAGTAAGTACACCTCGTCGAACCTACTGTAATTCACTACCCTTGTCTGTAATGGTTTTAAAAATGCTTATCAAACCGATGTTATTTATACTGATATCAGCAAAGCATTTGACAAGTTCTCACATTATATATTTCATTATAAACTCGATATTTTTGGGTTTCAATCATCCTTACTCGAATGGATTTCATCATATTTGCAGGTAGAAAGCAAAGAGTAATTTTTTAACTCCAGTATTTCACATGAAATATCAGTAACATCTGGTGTGCATCAAGGCAGTCGCCTCGATCCCTTACTACTCCTCTTATTCATCAATGATGTGATAAATGTTTTCATTCCAAATCACTTATGTACGCAGATGATATCAGGCTGTTTAAATCAGTTCGTTCTATAGAAGATAGAGAACTTTTGCAAATTGACCTAAATAATTTGGTGAGGTGGTGTGGTGTGTACAGTATTTCGTTAAATTTACACAAATGTAAATATATGTTCTACTATAGAAAATCATTGCAATCCTTTGCCTCTATGATTCAAAATCATAATATTGAACAAGCTCCTGACTTCACTGACTTGGGTGTCACAATGGACCCTAAGCTAGATTTTAGAAATCATATAAATGCTTGTGCTAATAGGGCTAAAGGATTCCTAGCTTTCTTTAAACGTGCACTAAGGAATTTAACGACCCATATATTACCAAATTAATTTACACTTCACTCGTAATGCTATTTTGGAATATGGTTCCGTTGTTAATTGCTTAGTGCAAAATTGGGTTCTGTACAAAAACAATTGCTTTTATTCGCTTTAAGGATTATACATTGGGATGAGAATAAGAATCTCACTCCTTATAATTGCGATTAAGTCTTCACTCCATAGTCGATATATATATATATATATATATATATATATATATATATATTAATTTTCTCTTTCAACGTATCATAAATTTCGAAAGAGTGAATTTATCTTTCAATTTATTAAAACAGTTTTGGAAGATGTTTAATTTTTTATAAGAATATATATGTAAATATGTGTACTATATGTGTCTAGCTGTAAGTATATTTGTAGACGAGAAAAATATATACATAAATGTAAAATGTGAAAAAATGCTTGTAATTTGTATGAAAAATATATCATCAAAAAACAAGGCTCAATATGAATACTAGTATTAAAAGCTAATTTCTCTCTTAAATCTTCTTTTAACCTACAAACTTAAAATTTAGGGGCCGTTGTTATTTGATATTCATCAGCATTCTAATGGTCTAAGGACACGACTTATCTGAGCTTGATAATGTTCGATGATGAATTAAAAACTGGAATGCAAATACCTGAAAGTATATCAAGGTTTCTATACAATAAAAGTTAAAGTATGTTCACTTGATCATACGCAACTTTTTGTGTTGACGGCATCGTTACTGTTCTTCGACCCACTGAACTTTCCGCAGCAGCCTCACGACCTCCCGGTAAATCTTTGATATCTACAATTACAGTTGGAGTTGTTGGACTAGTAAACAACCGCCTGTAATTGTGTTTGGACTTTTATCTGCAGTCGAAATATTATCATTATAATCCGAAGATGAGTACGAGTCATGGCGACGATGCAGCGCAGCCTCGCAGCCTCGCATTTGAGAGTTGTACGTACGTACGTACGTTACCGGTACTTTCCAAACAAAATGAAACCTATTCTGTACGAAATATAAAATATACTATAAATAAAATTTTCATCAAAGGTTCAAAAACTCCCCATATACGGCCACATGTTGCACACAGAACGCAATATGCAACACTGCAGAAAGAGGAACGAAATCGCTAACTTCGCATATTGAAGAGAAAAAATTGAAAGATTAAAATTTGTTAGTGAAATCCTGTTGACTGAGATGGACATTCGCGGCGCTGAGAAAAAAGTGCAGAGCACCATGTCTGTAGCAACCTAAAATGACTAAATAGTTTAAATTAAAAACCTTTTTGGTTTGGTACATGTTGAATCATTCTACCAATTCCACATCGGCGTTATATGGTATGGCAATAACAAATGAGGCCGAAAAATTCCACATAAAAACTCAGCTCTATAGAATTATTGAATAAGATAATTCGATTCGAAATACCGAAATGAAATTGAAAAGCTGAGACAAAATTATGACAGCGCACTGTCGAATATATACATACATAGAACCATTTGAGATTAGTTGTCTCGAAACTGTCTCCGAAAACAATTAATTCTGGATTAATCTTTATTTTTTTATTTTTAGACATACCAACCAAAAACGCATAAAATTTTCTTTTGTAAAAACAACCCCTAAAATTAATATTTAATGCGTATCATTGATCACCGATCGTTCAACTAAGATTTTGTGAATTCTTTACCGTTTTTATTATTTAAAGTTTCTTCGATTTTGTATTTTATGAATAACCAATTATTTGTTTGCTGCGTTTATAGACTGGGTTTACACACGAATATTCCTTTTGCTTTTTATCCGCAATTTTTATTTTGGTATTGCCCTTCACGTTTACAAGGAGAAATTTTGTCCATGGCAATTTTCAGTCATTCCATTACATTTCATTTTCGCAATTTACTTCACACTCCACCCCTTTACAAGTTTTTACATATTTTTTAATATAAATTGTTATCATATGTATTCAAATGTGTATATATACTAATATATATTTATATACACACACACACACACATATATATATATATATATATATATATATATATATATATACATATATATACAAATTTAAATTTTAAATTCTATAAATTCTCTAACATTCATTTTGAACTTATCATAACAGCAACCGTTAAGAGAATGTAAATATAAAAGTGAAAGGGAATGACAAATTTTACAACGAGGAACAAGATAACAAGGCGTGCTGATCGGGCACAACAGATTCGGTACGCTGCTCTCTTCGTCGTCGACCTCACTCCAACAAAAAGTTTCGGCGGCAAAAGTATTCGTGTGTAAACTCAGTCATACTAGAGCTCACGAACTCGAGCATTTAGAGTACTTTGACTTTTTTTCTCAGAGCTTTTTTTAATCATTTTAAATTTATTAATGCAAAGTGTAAAAATCGTTAAAACGGCAAAGAAATTTAGACAAACCGAATTGAAAATTGTTTGTTCTGCTGAGTAGTTGAGCAATGAGCGAGTATCGAGCGAGCATCGAGCTGCTCGTTACCCGGGTATCTGGAGCTCTAGTTCATACCTTGATGCAGTAAGGAAATGTGATGTTCGATATAATTTCGCTCTATTGACAGCCTTAGAAAAATAATATAACTTCTTAATAAAAATTAAATTGACGAAAATTAAGGTTTAAGCAATGACCCCGCTTCATTTTGCTTGTCGTTGCTTATTTCTGAATAAATTGTTTTATAACTGAAAATGCGAACTATTTTAATAATTTTCCCCAAAATGGTCGTAATTTATTCCTTATTTCTTTTCTTACAAAAATACAACCTTGAATTAAGACACCCGACGAAACGAGTCGCCGTAATTTATTCCCAAATACAACCTTGAGCTAAGTCAGCCGACAAAACGAGCTACTACTAGGTACAACCGCACTCATTTTGAATGTGCTGTGTAAAAAAACCACCACATTTTTGCTAAAAGAAGATGATGTACGTAGGCTCTAATTTCATCATTTGACGCTTTGGAAAAACAAAGACGCAGCTTTCAAAAAGTTTTAGTGTGTTTTTGTTTAAAACAAATTGTCATTGTTTCATTTTGTTTGTCATTAATTATTGCTGAATAAATTATATTACACATAAAAATTTGAACATTTTGTTAAGAAAATATTAAATTTAACATTTATTCCCAAAATGGCGGTAACTTACTCCCGTTTTTCTTATTTCTTAAATACAACCTTGAGCTAAGATATGGACAAAACGAGCCGCCACGCATCTCAAGAAAGTTAAGTACACTAATAGTGTTAGAACAAGCACCGGTGCTAATAATTTTAAGTACAAGGCAACGGAGCCTTTAAAAAAATCAATTTTTAATAACGCGTCTGCCTTCTTCGCAGCACGAGAATTGACTGACTTTATTATAGAAATATTTTTCTTTACAATTTTGGTCTTAATGTTAAAGTTGCTTACTTGCTATTTTAATTGTTTTATTTTATTTTTACACTTTATTAATTGTTGCTTATTTGTTAATTTCTTCGTCGGGCCGGAAATGGCATGTGTATTGCAATAATGTAAATTGAATATGATTCTAAGAATGCCTTATTGGTTTATTGGGATAGTGTAATCTATATGTGTTATTGTTGTAATATTGCAACAGCTTTGGATTGCAGTGTAGTGCGATATTTTAGCACAATTCCATGAATTGTGTATGTTTGCGATATTTTATGTCGAGCACAATTCCATGAATTGTGTTTTGGGTAAACGGTAAATTATTAAAATAATATGTTGTTGTTTTAGGGTGTCACTGTAACTGCTAATCTCTGGTATGTGTGTATACACATACATATAATCTAGCTACTTCCACGACTTGTGATACGCGCTTTGATTTTTTTTTCTAAAAAACTAGAAACTTATATGACTATTGCAGAGTGCCAAATTTTTCAGGTCATCGTTTCGGGTATAGGTTTCGGCGATTGTTGCTAAAAATACATTCCAAATCTTCAGTTTATGCATTATTACTTCTGCCAATTACCACTTCACCTTATACCACTTTCACCTTATAAGTGTAATCTTACGTCCTTGCTACACTATTCAATCACATTATTAAGAATATGCATATACATATATCTCGTCGCAGGGTTGACATTTTGTTACATGCGAATGAAAAATATATTTAATTATTAAAACAAATTTTTAATTTTTCAAATTCTCTCCTTTTATATTTTTTATTTTTGTGTTTTTATCTCTTATATAAAAACATATGCATGTACATTTATACATGAATGAAAAATAAATTTTTTATAAAACAAGGATTAAATAATAATAAATAAAAGAAAATTTACTAACTTCTTTAACGGCTAGCTTCCACGTTCTTTCATGTTTGGAGCAGGGCAGCAGTCGTGTCCGCGAACTACTTTTGAATCGTCCAACCATCTCAAGCCACACTCCCAGGATAAAAGCACCTGCCTTTGACAGCACAATCCCTTTCCAGATCTTTAAGCTATAGTTCGAAAAGACGGCTGCAGCAAAAAACTGTAGCATTGAGGAAAAATCAGCTAAACTATTCGTTGCATCGAAGCAGCCTGCAGCGGAAATCTTGAAAATAGTCCCCGCAAATCAGAAGGATAATTACGAAGCACTAATGCGAGCCGTGTGCGAGTTCAGAGCTAACATTTGCTGAGACTGTTTCGTATGCCCAGACACTGGAAACAATGCCGCTCTTGTGTAGACCAGTGCACAAAGCGAGCTGTGCGAAATTGGAAAGTCTAGATGTGATGAAAGAATTCTGTTAAACATCGCAGATTGGTAATAAAGCGAGCAACGTTACTGTCGGTGGACATGTGGATGGATATGAACAAATACTAACTGTGGATACGGGCGCATCACTCTGTATCATTCAATCTGACTTGATCACGAAAGAAATAAGTAAATTGCACGGAGCTAATTTGAGGACAATACCTGGTGAGCACACCAAGGTTCTGAGAAAAGCCGCGTGTAAAGTCATAATCGGGAAAATGACAGTGTTTCGTGAGTTCATAGTTGCAAAAATCATATATGAAGTCAAAAATGGTGTGGACTTTCTCCTCGGTCAAGGAATGAAGATCGGCCTAACGAAAAAAAGATGGAGTGCGGTAAGAATGTGCTCCTGGTAAAGAACGAGCAGCAGAATTAAGATACCTACGGAAATGACAAGAAGATATCTCGTATCCTAACGGAGAAGTTGAGAGATGTAAGTAAACTTTTTGAGCAACGCCCTAAGGTTACGAGTGGCAAGGAAGAAGGATACATTAAAGCAAAAAATCCTGAATGGTTTCAAAAAGAACATTTAGTAATGCTCCACAGTTCTCCACGGAAGAAAAGCTTGCATTGATAGCGGGTAGGTCTGTACAAAGTATTTGAACGAATGAAAAAGACGGAATATCGAATCCAGACCGTTGGAAAACTAATAAACGAGACAAAAGTGGTTCACCTGGAAAGGATTGCAATGGTTGGAACAAATAGTGTGTCTGATCGGGACGATCAGACTTAAGTGGAGGGCAGTGTGTCGGAAATCCCAAGTACGAATTACAGATAAAAGAAGCGGCAGCAGCTACCGCAGGCAGACGAGTTATCACCATTTTCTAGACAGAGTTACCGTAATGTTTGGGTCATCGATAGGTATAAAAGGAGCAGCAGCAAATATCGCAGGCAGACGCAGTGGCGTTAACATTGGAGTAAGCTGTGTGGTTTTAGAAAAGTATAAACCATGTGCAGCCGAAAATAATTGTGTTCTATAAAGAATTGTAAAATAAATCATTTAGCGTAGTGAATAGAATTGTAATTACTGTGGACTAAATAAACGTTGAGTAAGATTAAATAATTATGAAGTCGAACGAACAAATTTTGGGACTTCTATTTAGCACTCCAGTGATCGACTATATAGATTTGGGAAATAATCAGGGTTAATTAATTTATGGATAAAAAATAGGGTGTCCATTATTTACCAAGTTTATTTTTTATGACTTTTTAAGATTATATCCTAAAGTAAAATTTAAGACCAAACTAACTTTTTATATTCAAACAACAAAAAAAAAAAAAAAACAAGCAGCATAGAAACTCATAATCTACTACATTAAACTTAATTATTTATTTAATTACATACTCAAGTTATGTCACTATACTTGTGTTTTCGTAATTATTTAATTTCACTAGTTTTTTTAACTAATGTGTACATAAAAAAATTAGTTATCTTTAGCCTATCTACATTTCTATCTCGGATTGTTCTGAATCCGAAAACGATCGCGGGGGGTCACGGTTATAATTGTGTCTTACACTGAGCAGCTACAGATTTGCTCATCAGCTGCTATAAAGTAAATTACGATTAAGAAAGGTTGGGATTAGCTTAGAATTCTCAGTAAATATTTCTTAATACAGAAAAGTCAATAAGAAGAATCAAAGCTGGTGGAAGGAAAATTAAAATCGTTACACATATATTTGAACAGGTCGGGCATTTCAAAGTTTATTTTGCATAGACACATGGAAAGGGGAGTAAAGTGTCTAGGAATGGACTAACGATAATACCTCTTATCAGCTTAATTAAATTAAAACTACAAGCCTTCACTATGGAGTGAAGGCAGATTAATAAGACTTAATCGACTTTTATAGGAAGGGAGAATCTTATTCTCATCCCAATGTAAGTTCGTTAACGCGAATAAAAGGAAGTGTTTGTCACAGATTCAAATTTTCCATCAAGCAATTGATAATGAGATATTGAATGTGAGATCATGCAAATGCTTTTCTGAAATTTTTATAAATAACATCAGTTTGGTAACCATTTTTAAAACCATTACTGATAAGGGTAGTGAATTACAGTAGGTTCTACGTACTTACTTTTACAAACCCCGATTTGTTAAGTGTCAATAATTGATGACACTGAGTGAGCTAACTGTTCATTTATAACAGATCTACTACAAGATTTATGAAGGGGTAACGAGGGAAATATATTTTATTTGATTGAAGCATTGAATATATTCTTTAATAATAGATATAGAAAATCGGCACAGAACTTAAGTACACTAGATGGGAAACTATCTTGGATCGCATGCAAAAGAGCTTTTTAGAGGGTTAAGGTGGTAGTAAATAATATCAGTGATAATACAAGGCGCTCTTACACAATCAAAGGAGGGCAATTTTCAAAGGTAAGAAACAGATTTTGTGGTTCGCGTACTCAGCACATAATTAGATTCGAAAAAGTCTGCGCACATATATACGATTCTATAACAATTACTAAACATTTTATCATTCCTTTTCATAGATAAATGAAATCCATAAGCCTTTCGTTTCGCATGAACATAACTATATAATGACTTGGGTTTGCGATCATATTATTACGAATTCTTGTCAAATACTTTTTGTTGAACGATTTATTTAAAGTAATCAGAAACTTTACTGGACTTTTTTAGAGCTTGAATTATGAGTCCAGTCTTCTGATTTTTTAAGTGCTTCAAATCCACAATGAACCATGAACCGTAGTGCGGGTTGGTATATTTGCTATAAGTACACACTCTCTAAAGACGGAATGTAAAAAACATCTTTCTAAATTTAATATAATTAGCTTTTTAAAATAGAAAATTAATTCTTTTTGGTTTTGAAAGATTTATTGGTCATTTTAAATTAGGATTTAGAGAAATGACGAGATATTAAATCCGAGGTCTTTACAAATTTATTACGAATGTTATTTATTTAAAAATTATCCTGGTCCAAAAGCTCGTTTGGGAAATCATGAACATTATCTCCTAGCTAGGTACATGTAAATTATAATTGATTCCATGATGCGCTGGATAAATTGAAGTCACCAGTGAAAACAATACTGCCAGATGCTTTAATATCACAGCTTAATGACTTTAACTGTGACGGATAAAGAAAATAAGTTAAGAAGTCGGATTTTAATAGGATGTAGATGGCGATAAATACTTGTTAATTTGGTGAGAGAAGACTAAGATTCTATTTTCGCAGTTTAAACTGCGAGGGTATCCATATTTGAGCTTAGTGTTCAAATGCCTTACGTTTCGGTAGTGTACAGTATTCATTCATTAACAGTTGTTTGCTTCTGAGAAAGCAAGTAGTCGTACTCCATTGTTACGACAAGTACGCTGCTTTACCTCAAACATACGCATAAATACACCATTTGGCCAAAAAGATGAATTTAAAAGTGCATCTCCTAGGTTGAATTTTTCAGGCCATGGTGAAAGTCCTTATTAACAATTAAGCCAGTTAATGAGGGATTTTGAGAATATTAAGGAGTGCCCACGGCATTAATAATTGAGTCTTAAACTATGCTTTCTTTACCATGATTTTGTTTTTAGGACCTAGCTTCGAAAAAAAAGAAAACTGCGCACGCTTATAGAAAAGTATTTATACCTCGGCCTGTAAGTATTTGAATAAACAGCGCATAGTTTTTGTCGAACTACGTATGATTTAATATATTATATAAGGCATAATGTGCTTGCTGGAAATCGTTCCTAAGAAGTTTTTTCCCCAAGAAATGGACCTATCTATCCAAAGAATCTCATTTATTGTTCGATTTACTTGACGTTTTTTTCACAGGTAGTTTTTTACTTAAATTAACACAAGGAATATTGTGTTTCTTAAATCCCTCTATTAAAAACAAATGGTTCAATTTACTTGAATTTAGTTTTTTTTTTTAGTAGATCAGATACTGATCTTATTGAAACAAATATTTGTATGGAACGATTTTAATGAACTCTTGTACGAAGGTCTAGACACACAAATGAAAATTAACCAGGGAGCAAGTCAATGCCAATTAAAATATCGAAACTCAACAAAATAGAGATAGAGACAGTAACATGTGTAATTTCATACGGAATTTTACAGTGGAAACATTCAAAAACGTAAACGTACGTTCCTGTCAAAATCAAACTTATTGGAGTAGCATGTAAGTGAAAATTCAATACCGTGCGAGGGACTGAGTAATTTGATAAATTTAAATTTTTTTCCGTGGAAACGTTTCTCGCTTTGTTCCCATCCAAAACAATGTTGCTAATTCAAAAGTTTCAAATTATGAAACAGGATAAGCTAATGAAAATTTAAATTATCCTTAAAATAATTTATTAATTTTAGTATTTCGAAATATTGATTATATGTTAATGAGTTCATTGTATTAAGAGGTTTTTGTTTTAGATATACATATATTTAAATATTCTGCTTTTTCATGCAGATGTGTGTATAAACATATCTGTAGGCAGACTAATGATAACATTTTGTGTATGTATACTAGCAAATGAAAACAAATACAAGTTAACATTTTTCCAATGTACATAATTTTATTCTTTCCCAAGGACACGTTGAATAAGCTTAGTTTTAGTTCATTTACGTTTCGGTTTCAACTAGAATAAATGCGGTTACGCTGCCCAAATCGCAGACCTAAAACTAAAAAAATTTTTTTTTTTCTTTTCGATATTCAAGGCATTAATTGGGGCCCGAGCACAAAAAGTTACAAACGGGAATCACTAAGTGCTAGCCAGTTTTGCCAATAAAAGTTACGAAACATTTAATAAGACTAAAGAAATTTTTAATAAATGAATGAAAGAAAGACAAAATGAAAAATAACAAATTATAAGACTAAAACAAAAACGAAATTCGAAATACTTGAAAATTTCAAAACTGAAAATCAAAAAGTATGTCTAAGTTGGTTAAACCATACTTAAACGAAAAGTGCAATAAATAAACAACAGAAAAAAATCAAATACTATTATTGAGCTTTAAGGGAAAAAAGGGCACTCGTGAAAGCGACAGCTGAATACCATCTTATGAAAAATGTTGAATAAGTGCTATGTTATGATGCGTAACGAAAAGAAAAACAAGAAAAAAACTTTAATACATGAAATGTAAAACGCAATAAAGGTGAAACAAACAAATTATTATAACTTACGAAATCTTAAATATAATCGGAGAGAAACAAATAAAGTAGAAGAAGCATTTCACAAAAGCGATCAAGTAAAACGCGAAGGCCAAAAATCTAAAAACAATTTTAATATACTCGAAAATGAAAATTTTTTACTTCCCCCTTGCAATTCACACTTTGGCTATAAAATCATTGAAAAGCAAAAACAGCATTAACGAAACACAAATAAAATGTCAAAAACAAGGGTTAACTTAATCAATATTCGGAGTGATAAAAACAAAACAAAAACAAAAAAATACGAATTAAAAAATTATATAAGGAATGTAAAAATTTAACTGAAAATTTAAATAAAAAAAACGTTTCAAGTGTATAAAACACGTTTTTTTTAAATTACAACTACCACCGACATTTTAATGAATTAAAATCAGATCAAATTGCAAATATATAGTAGAAAAAACGCCCAAAAACAGAAAGTTTGAGGACATAAATATTAGACAAGGCAATAACCAACTTTGTAAGAGGTATGGAGGATCTAACCGAATAAACCATGAATGTAAAGTAAAAAAAATAACAGTCTCCTGTCTCCTACCTTACCCTCATGGGATAGCCAGCCTAGTAAGCAACAATTTTACTCCCAATTAGTGCATTTTCTCCAGCCATATCAGACAACTTACCAAACGAGACCAAGACCACTCAAACCGCAGTCACGTTCGGAATCCATGGAAATCGACCCTAACATATATGAATAGACCACAAAAAAAACCTATACTTCAGAAAGGGCACTCGGGGAACTAAGGGGCCTACAGATTTTAGTATAATTAGCTCTTCACTTCCATACTTTGAAGTCAAGGTGGAGAGCAGTAAGCGAAATCAATCGCAGGAGGTTTAAAAATCAGAGCACATGCCTACGTTAAGCGCTTTAATATCAACTTGAATATAAAAAACTATCTAATGCCCTTATTAAATATATTTGAAGGGATCCTCTGAAACGATACCCTTCGGCAATTTAAAGCGGTATTATATACAAATAAAAATTACATGCAATTAGGAAAAGGGTTTGAAGTGCTCCTCAAACAGCTTCCTTCACAGCGTGCGAACGCTCTTAATATAAAG
Source organism: Neoceratitis asiatica (assembly GCA_030068015.2). Lineage (NCBI taxonomy): Eukaryota > Metazoa > Arthropoda > Insecta > Diptera > Tephritidae > Neoceratitis > Neoceratitis asiatica. The sequence goes on from CM061529.1 coordinate 9,596,434, forward strand.
GAAGAGAAGCTGTCACCAGAGCAAAAGGCGGCAATGAGAAAAATCGTAAACATGCACTCTAAGCTTTTCTCCGAATCCAATGGAAAGTTCACCTCTACAACCAAAATTGTTGGGCAAATTTAGACAACAACATATAACTCACTATATTCAAAGCTCTACACCTACCCTGCATCCTTAAAAAACGAGTTGGAGTTACAAGTAGAAACACTATTGTATAACTATTGGCATCAAATACAATCTAGATCCTACAGTTCCTCGATATTGATTGTACTCAAAAACTCCGATTCGGCGGGAAGTAAAACAATACCGTATGGTCTTGGAGTAAAGAAAGCTAAATATAGTCACAACTGCCGATACGTACCCCATCTTAAAAATAACAGAAATTAATCACAGCTGATCAATAGTAACTATTTATCAGTACTCGATCTGGAAAGTCGTTAACATCAGATCTTACTAAAAAAAATCTGACATCGAAAGAACCGCTTTTTCGATCAATAATGGGAAATATGAGTTCACTCGTTTACCATTCGGGCAATAACGCGCTGACAACATTTCAACGTCCATTACACAATGTACTTCGCAAATACAAGGAAAAATGCAGCTACGATAATATCAAAGGCATAATTATCTTTAGCAGGACAGAAGAAGAACACTTTTTAAAACAACTTATACCAAATTGAAATACCCATTTCAGGGTGTTACAGGCGCTTTATAAAGCATTAAAAGATGAATGAAGGACATACGTCCAAAAATAGATCCGCGCATGTACGAATTAATTTACATAAAAAAGCCATAGAAGCTTTTGCGAAAATAAAAAATTCTCATCTTCGTGTATCTGGATTTCATTAAAGAATTTGAACCAACCAAGGATGCGTCAAAATCCGGCATAGGCGAAGTCTTATCGCAAGCCGATATACCAATCACTTGCCTATCTCGAACGTTAAGAAAAGCGGAAGAACATTACGTTGCAAATTAAAAGAAGATACTAGCCATAATTTAGGCATTGAAATAATTTAGGAATTAACGGGTGATCCATTTCGAGGTTCCCCACTTTTTTGAAGAAAAGGGTAAAATAAAAAGCAATTTTAATGGGCAATGTTTATTATCATTCGAAAGAACATTCTTTGGAATCCATTTTTTGAAGATAATCTCTTTCAAAAGTTGGCCGCGGCTACTTCTCAGATGGTCCATACGTTGAGTCCAATTTTCGGGCATTTCGACTGGTAACTGGCGAATGACACGCGTGATGTTTTGCTTCAAGGCCTGAATCAAAGCGGGATTGGGCTTTAGACTTTACATATCCCTACAGGAAAAAGTCTAACGGTGTGATATCACACGATCTTGGTGGCCAATTAACCGGCCCAAGACGTGAAATTATCTACTCACCGAAGTTTTCTCCCAATAAATTCATTGATTGATGTGATGTGAGTGAAGGGGCGCGGTCTTGTTGAAACTAAATGTCACGGAGATCACCATTTGATGCCTTAAATTGAAGCTCATGCTCTCCGGCATAATTTTTGAAGATATATGGACCGATTGGATCACGCTTTACTTGTAAGGCTCGGCTGGATAAAAGATATTCCCTGATCACCAGCCGTTAACATACGCTATAAGCACACACACAAACAAAAAAAAAAAAACAATAGTAATATGAAGGGCAGGCGGCTCGAGAGGAGTACAACTATGATCTTCTATACAAACCTAGCAGGACGATTTTTTTATCCTTGGCTTTGTCCAGAATCTCATATCAGGAATCTCAACATCCTACCCATAGCAACTAATTCGGAGTATAGTAAATCCCATAGTATCCTTCACAAATCAAATGTTTTAAATTGCAGCATAACCTCTACTTACCAATTTAAATTTGTTTTTTTCACTTATCACAAACACATTATTCCGAATCAGAGTACTCCCTTCCGTAATAAACTGTAGCAAGCCAACAAGAGTAGGTTCTCAGATGCAAGTAGAAGATATAATAAATGAAGGAGAGCAAAAACGATCATTATAAGTGAGCACATAAGAATTGTAAGGAAAAAAAGTATTACTTCCCGGGTATGACAATCAAGACAAAGAAGATGATAAAAAAATATCTCATACATCTTGACATTCCCTACCGAGGGGCGACCGCGATTAGAAAAATTTATTTTCATAATTTTGGATGTTGGTCGAACCTGGGCTCGAACCCAGACCTTGCGATTGGCAATACGCAATGCTAACCACTCGGCTCTCGCGGCCGCCTATCTCATATATCAAGAAAATAAATACGACCGTCAGCCATTAAAGCCGCAATTACAGACTATACCTATACCTCGTTTTTCGGGACAAATATTCCATTCATTCAATCTAGGGCTGTAGAAGATATAAGGCAACCCTTCAGAGATGTTGAATTGGCATCCAAATATATCGCACTATTCCATATACGAGTTGTTCAAATGGAAAAGTCAAGCAGTTTCACACCACAATAAAGGAGATAATACGGTATCTACTGCCGGAAAAAACCACAGATCCTTTTAGGAACTTTTAGAAATCGCTATTAAGAAATGCAATTATTCGGTTCACTCCTTTATTGGAAAAAAACTTTCGAAATTTTTTTCTGAAAACGAGTTAGCACTGATTATAGGCTAATAAAAAAGGAAACAGCAGTAGACAATGAGAAAATTGCAAGATAAATAAATAACTGACCTTTACTACCCGAATAAGAGTCAAAGCCTCCTAAATAATATTTTTAGAGCGAAGAAATTTTTGTTAAAATAAATAAAATATTAGGAACTAAGCTAACACAAAACTACACCACAACCATTAGAACTAAGACAGACAGAATTGTTCATACAAATATAAGTAGTATAGAGCAAATTAAGGAACTCTAATTTATTTTTAAGTACAAGTATTAGAACTTTGTCATACCCAAATCTCACCCAGAACCACTCTCCTGCCTAGAACCAAATTTGAACACTTCCATAATAAGGCAAGGGTTTTAAGGAAATACTCGTAGATGGTGATAACAATATGTATAGAGTAAATTAAAAAAATTAAAATTAATTTAGTGAATAATTTGTGTGGAATGAAAAGAAAGCTGATTTCTGCATTGGCACTACGTTTATATGATTTGCGCACTCTTGTGCAACTCACAGCAGTCACGAGCACGTTTTTTAATGTTTCCACTATTAATCTTGTATTAAAAAAACACCAACCTTTTATGTATTTATCATGGACATGGAAGCATTGCTGTTCGATAATAAATAGGAAATATCTTTTTTTAAATTAAAACCAATTTTAATAATGTCCAATAGAACTAAGACTGTATCATAAAAATGTTTATAATAAGCAACAGTAACAACTATAGGAAGGATACATATTTAGAAAGTATAAAATAATGCTCAATTTACATAATAAAATAAAAATCCCAATTATAGACTACAACTCTTTTTTGATACAAAAACAAAATTAAGTGGCAACCTCTGTATATAGCCAGTGATGCCATACTTTTTCTCTAAAGTAGCTTGCATGCAGGGCGCAGGTAGCCTCGAAGTAGCCCCACCATGGCGCCGAGATAGTTGAGGCGGGGAATTTTTAATTAATTTAATAGTTCATTCGACTATAATCGCGAAAACGGTGCCTACAGGAACATAGTAGTAGTAATAGTCCATTACTTTCTTGGCAAATTTATATTAGCCATAAACAATAATTTAGAAAAAATAGGAAATAATTTTATCTTTTAAAATTAATTTCCATAAAAATAATCAATCAATTTAATATTTTTACGAAAACAATATATAGCTGAGTTGGATGCCAATAGCCAACGAATAAAATCTTTTCGTCGCCCTTCAATAAAGATAGCCAAACTCACGCTAAATATGCTTATCTGGCGACCCTGTATATATATCAAATTTTTCGTAGCTATCATTCCAATTTTTTTATCCAACAAACTATTTCACAATAAGTTAAATAATTGGTAGCGAAAGAAAGTGACAAGCTTCCTCACGCAAATTCAAACTACGAACAGTATGATATCCATATAATGACACTTTATTAAATTGTAAACTGTTTTCGTATTCAAACAACACAGTACTGAATCCAAAAGTGTCAGAAAAGGACGACCTGAACCATCCTCACCCTCATGAAACCAGCTCATCGTTTCACCATCGCGATATTCGATGTCGCCTATACCCAGACGATCCTACATCTTTCTCTAAAAATTTGCAGAGTTTGGACTTTTTTTGTTTAGAGAGAACTTTGCTTTTCAATTGGCTACTTAGTCAAAATAAGGGATTGCTGGTAATAGTGATCTGCGATTTTCAGAACATTGACATTGTTATTGGTGTTTATGATTTCTATGTTCCTTATGCTCCTTACGTTGACGATCAATGACTGTTTGCGTGAAGAAAGGATTATTACTCCTGGTCGTCATTCACTACCAGACCCGTTCGCCTCGCCTCCTTATCCAATCTGTAGAAAGCCGAACTTTCGGCGAGGTTGTTGAGGGTGAAGATATCAATATTATGAGCTTACGCCAGCAATTGTACACTATTGCGAAATATTGTACCTTGTCTATTTAGTTTTATAGCGCGTGATATTTTCCCCAGTGTTAGGTTAAAGAAGTCGCACGTAAGAGACTCACCTTGTTTGAAACCGTTCATACGGTTCGGAGAGGTTCTTTGCATTATTGACTGAGCTTTTGGTTTTATTAGCATCATTTTGGTTTCATGAGACAGCTTTTAAATCGACAAAGGGTGATGTGTGTCAAACCTTTTCTCCCGGGTCTTTTCCAAAATTAGCACTTTGGTCCTGTTTGAGATAGGTAAGGATTTAAAAATCCTAATTGAGAAGTTTAATAAATACTAAGATGCATTTCAATCCTTGAGGTATTTGAATGCCTTAGTATCGCTCTTTTAATACTTCAATGAAAAGGATTGAAACAGGTTTGCTCTGCTTTCTTCTTATATAACACCTACTATTGCATTGTCTTTTTTATATTGACTTTTCCATATCACCATGGGGTATGCAACAAGGCGCTTTACCATTTTTTTGGTGTTCAGTTCCTTATTAAGCTTATTTTCACTAATGAAATACAGGAAAAGTCCAAATATTTTATATTTGAATTTTTATTTATAATTTAGCTAATTCTCTTGTTAAATTTTATTAAATATGTCACCTAAAAATAAATAAAAGTCATTGAATAGAATACTCAATTCAAGCGGAATATCATCATACCATTCATCAGAGTTAGTAATCATTATTAGTTTTATCAGAAAAATCGTTTTTTAATCATTGTCTAGTGATTTAGAATTTTTCGGTTATTAATAATAACAATAAAATTTCAAATTTTACATATCGCTTAAAAAGTTATAAATATAATTATTATTATATCTTTCGATCAGATATAATATTTACTTATCAATTTTTTTTCATTTGCGGTCAAAATTAATTATTAAATCTGAGCATTTTATTTTTCTGATCAAAAATAATAATTATCTTGCTTGTCAAGTTATGTATTAAAAAATAACGATTGTCGGTTAAGTTTAATTTTTGCAGAAAAATATTCATTGTAAACAGAAAATTATAATAATGGGACTCATTTAATGTGACATTTATGTAATAATGGCAGTATTGCAAAGTTGCCATTACGTTGAAATGAGTCGTTTCCGTTTTGTCAAAAGCAAAAACTACTAATGCCGAGAAAAGTGGAAAACATAACCTTCTGACTGTATTGGCTCTGGGTGCTGAATGCAGATACCATTCGTACAAAATAGTGTACCTAATATGTTAAGAAAAATTTATGAGAATTCGATGAAGGCAGATTCAAGGAAAGCGTATATCTGTAAAACCAATCCAATCCTGATATTTCAAACAATTTCCTCTTAAAACGCTACCCGCAATTGTATTGTATCGCTTTGGCCCTCGAAAATTGCTGGCTTGTTTGTTTTTCTGGTCAGAGTCCTTCAATGTTTTCACACAATAAATATCAACAATTTTTAATTTTAGAATTTAACTGGAAGAAGCTTTGAAGAAAGCGCTTTTAAAATTCAAAGATGAGTCTCTGTTTTGCTCAAATACAGATGAACGCAAAAAGCTCACGTCAGAAACTTGGACCCAATTGCGTTGAATACGTTGATGGCACCGAAACTCCGTTTGCGGAAAACCCTTCACAAGACCCAGACGTGTACTTTTCACGGAAGCACATCTACTATGCTCAGGCTCAGGCCGTGTGTTATCACAGACTGCAAATAAGACATTTGGTGTTAGGCTTTCTTGGCAGGCCACATGATGGACATATATCTAATAACTGCGACTAATCGAATTAAGTTGATACATTTTTTGGAGATGCTGAATGGATCGCAGGTGACAGTGCCTACAAATTTTCTCGCAATCTTATGACAACATTAAAATAAAAATCCGAAGGGCATTTATCAACAAAACATTCAGTAGTTATATAATTAGAATTGAACAATGTTCCGGCATGCTAGAAGAAAATTTTGGCAATTTAAAAAGTTTAATGCTTTAAATTAGATATGAATTAGGAATGAAAAAATTAACAAATGGATTATATGTTGCTGATTTTTCCAGAACTTTATAATCCAACAAACGATCAGATCGACTACCAATTTGAGGTGTCAGAGAGCGATATCTACTAGTCGTTACCAAGTGCCCGAACAAATGAAAGGGAGGAATTGCGACCAACAATCTCTGAAATGTTAAATTTGTATAGACAATTACATACGAATATATAATAATAAATATATAAATCACTTATTATGAAAAAATTTTCACAATTTATAAGTTACTCGCATTCCAACCTTTTGTGTTCCAGTGTTAATTTTTCAATCTCAGTTGCCTCTTCTTTCTTCGGTTTAGTTTCTGTCAAAAAACTAGTTTTAATGTGCCTCATTTTTGTGCGCATAGTATCCCATTTTATAATGCATAAATTTGATGTATTTCTTAACACACGCTTATAAATTTTTACGCAGTTGGTGCGAGAATAAGTTCGTAAGATGTGAAGTAAGTAAATAATAAAAAATGGGCATCCTATGTAATACGCCAGCTTGTTCTATTCAGCGAAAACTATCAAGCCGTTTTTTTTTAATAAATAAATACATGCATATTTAAACAACTAGTTTATTTTTAAATATTAACAAAATTGTATGCACTTACGACTTAAATTTTATATCGAAAAAGAAAAAGCCCGCTTTTGGTTCACAGATGATTGTTATTTATGACAAATTTCCATCGAAAATAGTCTCGTGCAATCAGTGAATTACCTATTGGAAGCAGTAACCTATGAAAGCCATAATTGGCATATATGTAGTGATTGAAAATGGTTGCTCTAGTTTGTGGATTACAAGGAGAAAATGCGAGGAGCATTTATTTTACTTGGTTATGGAATACACATTATAAAGGAAACAAATACCATGGCCTGACTGGGAAAATAGAGACGATTTGGTTATTGGATGAGCAAATATTATCCACAACCTTATTGTATTAACTAATAAAGTATAACTACCTCCATTTCATGTTAAATTGGGGTTGCTTAAAAATTTGGTCAAAATAATACATTGATGGGCCAGGTTTTAGTACTTTACCAGCTACCGCAGGTAATAGAGTTATCAATATGATCTAGACAAACAGAATAAACAAACCTTTGCCCTATTATTTAGCAATCTAGCGATCGAACTCTAAGGATTTGGGAAATCATCGAAGGTAGCTACAAAAATCCTTCTAATATTATAACACTCGTGTTATGTACAACATAACATACGTATTTCAACAAAACCGTCATCAAAAATTAATTACTCAGCCTTGATAATAGTACAATCCAAGAGAACCGTAAATAATGACTATCTATATTTTATCAGATGGAAAAATTATCAACTTAGAAAACCCGTATCAAAAAGGATTTCACCGCAATGTTACCACTTGGGTTCTTTTATCAGATCTAAAGTAATCTATCACTTCATCACTTTTATAATTTTAATTGGTTAATAAAAATAATTTTTCGAGTTTTACTTAAACTTATTGTGACAGAAATTATATTGGTCAGAAAATAATCGTTATTCCTTGATCGTTAGTTTTTTCGTTTAAAATATCGTTCAACGTTCAATCATACTGAAGTCATATATCAATTTTTCCGAAAACTTTCTTGAAAAAGAATAATATGAGTTTTAGCGATACTTTGAGCAATATATATATATATATATTGCTCAAAGAACCGCTAAAACTCATATTATATATATATATATATATATATATATATATATATATGTATATATATATATATATATATATATATATTGCTCAAAGTATCGCTAAAACTCATATTATTCTTTTTCAAGAAAGTTTTCGGAAAAATTGATATATGATTATATATATATATATATATAATAAGGATGAAAGAGTAGTAATTATTTTTTTAGTGATGTAGTTTAGCGTAGTTTACTGAACAAAATTATTAAAATCAATAAAGAATAATTAAGTAATAAACAGTATGTGTGTCATCTACTGTTGCACTGTAATTATTTGTTTTCAAAATATTTTAAATCGCTGATATCGCTCAAATATCTCTGATGTAAGTGATAGTATTGCCGAAGACCCGAATGTGTCTATTTCTCGACGTTCTCAAGAGTGGACCTCGATTTTTCCAACAAAATATTCTGCAGCGGTCAGGCACATTTCTCACTCAATGGATACTTAAATAAGCAAAGTTGTCTCATTTGGGTTCCGAAAATCCTCAAATAATTGAAGCGAGGCCTTTACAACCAAAAAACTTACTGTTTGGTGCTTTATATAGTTCGGAGGTGTGATTGGCCTTGCTTTTTTGAAGAAGATAACGTCGATGCTGTCACTGTCATTTCGGAGCCAATAAGATGGTGCCACATTCCACACAACAGAAGCGACACGTTATTATTAATGTAAAATAAACACAAATAGTTTAATTACTAAAACGAATAATTAATATATATATATTAATATATATATATATATATATATATATATATATATATTTGGCGCTTTGTAACCGCTGAAGCGATTTTCGGCAGAGCTCCTCCTCTAATTTGTGGTTTTTTTGCGTCTTGATTTTTTTTTACCAACAAATGGAGGGACCTACAGTCTATTCTAAGCCGCCTCCGAACGGCTGATGGATTTTTATGAGGAGCTTTATTTCATACCAGAAATACACTCGGAGGGCTTGACATTCCCTGCCGAGGGGCGATCGCAATTAGAAAAATCGATTTTCTGTAATTTTGGACGTTGCTCGAACCTGGGCTCGAACCCAGGCCTTCCGAATGGCAGTACGCAATGCTAACCACTCGGCTATCGCGGCCGCTAAATAATTAATATAAATTAAGAAAAAAATTAAAAATAAAATGTATTCCTTGCGGTGAGGAATGCAAACCAGCGACATTTTCGGTTGAATTGAGAATATATATATGGGTTATGTATGTACGAATGTTTGAACAATTTCTATGCTGTTAAAAACTGTGCACCACTCGTAAAAATATTCTAATTCGTATTGAATTTAAATTAATGGTTTTTATTTGAAAAAGCTTTTTTATTTCAGCATCAAAACGTAATTTCTTCTTTTGAATTAACAAAAGCAAAGTAAGCACTACCTAAACTTGTACCCGGCCTCTTTTGTCCAAAAGCTAAAACTAAAACTTTTAATACAATGTACAAAAATAAAATAAAACAATTGTATACCTTTCACTGATGCACATATGCACATATGTATATATCTGTATGTACGAATATGCATAGTAGGCGCATTTCATTTAATTTAATTCAAATTTAAAATCTCTCATTTAATTCAATTATGCTTAATTATGAGCATTGCGATATAAAGCACATATCTAAGGAAGCTATATTTTATATTTTAAAGCTGTGTTATTTTTATTATATTCAGCATTGATATATTATTTATGATGTGTAAACAGATTACCAAGCTTCTTATCTCAAAAGCTGAGATCAGTCTTTCTCGTCTCCTTCGAGTCCTTATATACAATGGACAAAGTTCTTATGCCATTTCCTGTATATGAAAGGTATAAACATTTTTTTATTTACGTTTCCATCTTACATAAATATTATTTTTTATGGGCGTTCGACGTTGCAATACATTTGTACCTTCTCGTGGTTTATAAGTTCTAAAAGCTTGTCGTTGTTATAAGTTCTCTGACTGTGCCTTACTGTTTTAGAAAAGTTAACTTATTTCTTATTTAAATAAATTTTCTATAATTTTGGATTTTAATCGGACCAGAAATCGAACCCTGATCCTCGCAAAGTAGTACACTCTGCTAGCCACTCTGCTAAATTGTTCTATTTGATACCATAGGTCATATCATGAATATTATCTGAAATAAAATTCACTTTTGCGTTTGTTCTATATTAAAGTTTTCCCTTTATTCTCGCACAAGAGTTGCTCACATTTTCAGGGTATGCAATGAGGACGTTAAAGTAGGAATTAGAAGAAGGGGACAACTTTCCTACGGAGTGGAAAAATCAAGTGGAGAGGCAATTGGTTTGGTGTCTCTAATTGACGACGAACGTCCTAAAGAGGAAAAGAATGATGCGCTGTTGTTTACTTAGCTATAACTCCATAAGCGGTGTCTAAACCGATAAAAAAGAATTGGTAGTTTTAAATTTTAAAACTTTATAGATGTTGGTCGACTACTGCAGTTGTTATTATATTTCACCCATGGTAAATTGTATTATTGTAAGTAAGTCGGCGGAGAACGGCGTGTTTAAGAGGAGAAGTGAAGGCTTCAAGTTTACCTTTTCCTTTTTTTGTAAATAAAAACCTTTTGAATTTGATTCGATATTTTCCATATGTACCTCGTATTTTTCTAAAGTTGTCAGTCGCAACTACTATCTATTAAACTCATTGCGTTAATATTAACTTTCATTCGATGGGGAAGTGGCGACGCTGTACTGTAAGGTAAGTAGTGCTGTGTTGACAAAAAAGTCATCATCCCCAATTCATTTGGCAATTTCACTGCGACCACCACTAGCGCACTGCCACCATCGTCATACTGTCATACCACCGTCATCATTATTGTTTTAGTAAATGACGGTGTCCTCTCTGTACTAACTACCATTCATATGTAGCATTATACAATTCCCTCTACCGCAGTTTGCCCGTTGCTGATGCACATTGATTGCCTTTGTTAGAATACCCACCCTTTCGATTCTCAGACATTTGTCCGTATTTTTCTTCGCAAAAATCCTTCATCATTTGTTTCGCACTGGGGAAGGGAAGAATGTGCTGCTGAATTGGATATCATGGGCCAACGCTTTGTCCTATTTTGAACACTTTTTGTTTTCGACTTACACAGCTCAGTACACACGGAGATGGTCGTGTCATTTAAGAGCAAATAAGGAACCTCTATTTTTGTGTAACTTGAGATTTGTCTCTTCACGATATTAAATAATGTCAGAGTTTAATGCACACTTACTTTTTTACATAACTTCATACATATACATAGGTATATGGAAATATGTCTATTAAAAACTACGCTTATATATTTATATACAAGTAAATTTTTCACCCACGAAAAATACCTGCACTCCCTGTTAGCGCTTAGTTTAAAGAGTCGTCTAAATCTAATCTCTTTAGATATTAAACATGTGCTCCAATTAAAAACTTCTTAGTTTTAACGACGTTCCGCTTTGGTAAAAGAAAAAACAACAGAACGTAAATTTTAAAATTCATTTAAAATATAAGTATTTTATTGATTACTTTTCGAGCTGTATCAGACCATATTTAGTTTTTGGGGAAAGTGAAAAAATTACAACAGCAGTTTGAGCGGTAGAAGTAATAACTATTTCGAAAACCACCACGTTTGTTCATCAGACCCGGAACACATGTAGCCTAAAGGTTTAACCCTTGGTTAATTCGAACAAGGGTGTCTGGAAAGAAGTCTGACACAGCTAGGAAAACTAATTAATTTTATTGAACAGGGAAATGAAAAAGCATATAAGTATTTTAATTTCGCAAATCTTCAGTGTACCAGCAGAGCAAAGTTGACCAGATACGAAACTTACTTAAATTTGTTCATAGTGATGTGAGATTCTTATTTGTTCCCCCATCTTATGTCGAATTGTCAAATATGCTTCCTATGGAGTTCCAACTTAATTATATGTATAATGAAATCTACCGGGTTATGGATTGACCAGGCAAACCTGGTCTGTGGTTATTGGATCACTTAAAAAAAAAAAAAAAAAAAAGAATTAATAAATAAATAAATAATCGAACTATATACACCATTTTTTCGAAAAGGTTGATCTCTGGTCCACAGTTCGGAAGACAAGGTAATATTCATGTTAAACTAAGCGTACAGCTACATATATCTGCATGTTTGTGCCAAAATTGAAGAAAATCGAATCATATATGCCATTTTTTCGAATGGGTCAGTCCCTGATCCACTGCCCGGGTGTTTTTAACCGTTTAAACAATTTCTGAGCTTCCACAAATATTTGAAGATCAAGCCACATCGGTCCAACCTTTCTTGAGTTTAAGCGGAATAAACCAAAAACTTTAAATAAAACAAAAAATTCATGATCATTCCAAACAATACTGATATTAAAAACACTCTGAATCTAATTTCTGCAATTAATTTCTTATGAATGATCAAATAAGAATTTCATTTACCTCAAATTTACATCCTTTTTTTATTAAATTTTTAATTATATACTGCGGAGGCCTCAAATTAGTAATAATATCTTATAAGTTAACTAAACATAATAGTCCATTAACAGGTTAACCGGAATGAGCTGTCGGCTCAATGTTGCTCTTTAGAAGGCTGGGTTTTCTCTTCTTTTCAGGTGGGTTTGTCTTGTTGCGGAGGCTAAGGTGTTAGCCAAAGAGCTCGGATGATTACTCAGTTTGATAGTGTATGATAGTTTAACGACTTCTACCTCTTATTTGATGGTGCGTATGCTTACACCTCTGTAGATTTTTTCATTATGCGTGGCTCACTCGATATCAGCCTTAGAATTTTAGATTTTGTAAAATATTAAAATTTGTCCCACAAGCTGAGCCCCATAACTGGGTTCCATATATCCATATCGATTTTATGATCGCTTTATAGAGAAAGACATTGTTGTTCAGACTGAGCTCAGATTTCTCCCTTATAAGCTAATGCAGACTGGCACATTTAAGTAAAAGCTGCATTATTTTAGCGGAGATGTGTCGCCTCGAGGTTAGGCGTATGTCTAAGTGAATTCCGAGATATATAATCTCGTTAACTTATGGAATAGTTACATTGTTAAGCTTAGGGCCCGTTTTTTGCATTATGTAAAAGTGATATGTTTGCACTTATTTTCCCTGACTTTTATGCGCCAGTTTTCTAGCCATTCTTCAATTAGTTGAAGTCGCTGCTCTAATTCTTTTGTGACTGTAATGCGGCATTTACATTGTCACTTGTAGGCCGTGTACAGTGTATACAATAACGGGCCAAGAATATTAGCTTGAGCAACACCTTCTGTTATTGGTTTCAACTCTGTTATATATTCATTAATTTTACAGTGAATAGCTTGTTTGATAATTAGAATTCACGGATATTATGAAATAAATGTCAAAAGTTTGAGCCACATCGAAAAAAACGGCCGTGGAATACTTTCTGAATTCGAAAACCTTTCTTATGTTATTAGTTATACGATTGTTCAATTGTGCCGTGTTTTCGCGGAAGTCAAATTGATGTGTAACAAAAACTTTGTTTGTTTATTTTTTATAAAATTTGGCAAGCTTTATATAGGCGGTATTGCATTTTGCGTATAGCACGCCAATCAACGATTGGTGACTTTATTTCAATTAAAAGCAAGCTATTATTCAATCGACTCAAAATTGATGACAGTTTTCTAAGCGAGTATATAGTCATATTCTGCTTCATTTCAACACGCTAATACAAAATTGTCAACGCTAAGGGCAGTTAACGACGCAGTTAAAAGAGCAGTGAAAATAATGACCTAATATCATGGCGTAATGATGGAAAACATTTTTTTTTTAATTTGTATACAAGATCACAGAGGTGCATACCATGTCCATGAAATGCAAACTTTGAAAAGAAAATTCAGTAAATAATAATAATTATTACAATCTTTATTTTAAATAGCCTCTAAATATGAACTACAAGTAAAACCCTATAAACATTACGCATCTACAATCTATTCGTTCAATTTAATCCTATATTTTATATTAAGAGTTTGAGGTTACTTCGGCGAGGGATTTTGTTTGTTATCTGATAAAAATTTAAATTTTTTGTTTCTGTTACGTGGTTCAAATGAAAAAAAAAATAGAGAAAGCTTATATCATTTAAAAAAGAAAATGTCCCTTATAGTTTGGGATACCCTAATGCCTATATATACCACATTGTCTATTATTTTATGCTTTGTGTGAGAGACAAACGTTAAAACTGAGTGCATTCTTATATACAGTACAATAGATTTCACGTTAATAAGTGACTATGCATAGACGCACCAAGACGATACCTGGTGATTAATTTTAATTTTTCAAATATCCTTGACATGAAACTATAGTCGCTGTTAACGATGACTTGTAACGACCTTACGCTTGGTTTCTGTAAGATGGGATATTTAATTTGTATTGACTTTTTCTTTTATTGAACGACCTGTTATATTTTCTTGCTCATTTCACCATTAAAAACTATTTAATCGCGTACTGCGTGAGTCATGCACCCACTGAGTTGCTATTTCTAAAAATCCTCGGTGGGAGATTGACAACAGTCCTTTTGTTTTCAAATGTATTAGCTGAGCATTCCAAAACAAAATCGCACATTTTTGAAATTCTTATACCTGAGAGTGTAATGTAAACAGGATAAATCAGAATTGTTCAGCCAGAAGATTCGTATGCTTGTATGTAAATATGTATGTATATGTGAATATCAAAGTCATACATATAACCACAGTAAAATTTTTTTAAATATCTCAATGAAACTTGGTCCACACATTCAGTTAGTCACTGGCAATTACGGTATTGTAACGTAAAATAACGATGTATTTGTAACAAGTAGTTTACAGTTAACTAAATTCAGATATGGTTGAAGGCGAAAAAATATTGAATGGTTATGGCACTTAAAACTGGACACAAATATTTATTAAATTCAATACTTAAGTGGAAACTAACGATCAGCTAAATTTAATTGATAAGGTTCTGCAAAAAGAATATCTCTCACAACCATATTTTATAGTTCTAATTTATTGCGCTATTCTTCTCCTTCAACAATAGCCCGCCACTCGTTCCTTCTTTTCGCTGTTTGGCGTCAGTTGCAAATACCAAGTAAAACCAGGTTGCCCTTCACCTGATCCTTCTAACGGAGTGCTTTCATCAGCAGGTACTCCATCGAGGACTTTCAAAAGTAGACAGCTTTCATCCATTCGGACGACAGGACCTAGCCGCTGTCTCTTGATTCGCTGAGCTATGTCAATGTCGTCGTATGGCTCGTACAGCTCATCACTACCATCTATGGTATTCGCCGTTGCCAATTCGCAAAGGACCATAAATCTTTCACAAAACTTTCCACTCAAAACCATTAAGCCGAGTCATCGGATGCCGATATCGTCCAGGCTTCTGCACTGTATGTCAGGATGAGATTGATGAGGGACTTGAATAGTTGGGTTTGGTTTGTCGAGAGAGGACCTTTTCAATTGGCCACTCGGTCCAAAGTAGCACCTGTTGGCAAGGATGTTTCTGCGTTGGATTTCAAGGCTTACATTTTTGATGTTGTTAATGTTGATTCCTAGATAGACGAAATTATCTTTGAGTTTCAAGTTATCACTGTCAATAGCACCGTGGGAGCCAAGACGTGAATGCCGTGACTGTTTATTTTACACTATTCACTACCAGATCCATTCGTTTTGCTTTTTGGTCTAACCTTAAGAAAACAGAAATTATAATGCGATTTTTAAGCCCAATAATATCAATATCATCAGCATACGCCAAAACCCTTGTAGAAGAATAGACCTGTTCGTATTATTTTCTCCAGCATCAACTTGAAGAAATCACACAGCAAGGAGTCATCTTTTCTGGAACCTTGTTTGGTATCGAACGGCTCGGACTGCGCTTCTAGTATTATCCAGCGTCAGTTTACATGGCTGTATGAGCTTTGTGGGGATATCAAATTCAAACATAGCGGCGTAGAGGTAGTTCCTTATCATGCTTATTTAAAATGGTGAATTTGCCTGGTCTAAAGCCACACTAATAAGGTCCTAACAGTTTGTTGACGGTGAGCTTTAATCTTTCACACAATACGATAGATAGGGCTTATATGCGAGATTAGGATTTATCCCAAGATAATTGGCGCAGACCGTGGGTTCTCCTATCGTTGGATTGGACAGAGCACAGCAACGTTGTGAGATAGGCAGTCCGGTTCAACCTTTCTCATTGTACTGTCTCTTTTTCTGACAATGTTGAAAACCAAGATGTTGATGAGTGCGTTCAGAGAGCAGGTGTGCAAGTCGGTTAGGAAACCTGCTTACTGTCTGCTGAGATTGAAGCTTTTCGAGACCCAACATTCCTTGTGTTTGAGACGGGTGCGTATACTTGCTGCTACAAGATAGTGATCCAAGTCGATATTAGGCCCTCAAAACCTACTCGCATCTAGAACACTCGAAACTTGTATTCCGTCCATCACAACATGATCGATTTGGTTGCATGTGTTTCGATTCCGCGACAGCCACGTAGCTTGATGAATTTTCGTGCGCTGAAAGCTAGTACTACAGACAACCATATTTCGGCCCCTGCGAAGTCAATCAGCCTTAGCCAGTTATGGAATGTGAAGGCTGAATTTACCTGTTGTTGCGCCAAAAATACCTTCTCTGCGCTTTCTGGCGTTGAAATCGCCTATCACATTTTCGACAGCGCTATAAATGCCTTCAAGGCTCTGATAGAAAGCATCTTAGGTCAGATCGTCATTCTCTCCTGTAGGGACGAAGGCGCAAATCAGCGATATGTAAAAGAACTTTGCTTTGATGTGGATTGTAGCTAGACATTTATCCACCTGGGCGAATGTCAAGACTCGGTGACTTAGTATCTTTCCCTTCACAAGCTCTACACCAAATTTTCTCTCCTTCATATGTCCGCTGTAGTAGATCTCACAAGGACCCACTTTCTTCCGTTAGTGTTCCGTACGTCGTACTTCATGCACGGCGGTGATGTCAGATTTTACTCCTACAAGGACATCAACCAGCTGGGCAGCCGCACCTTTCCAATCAAGGAACCAAACATTCCAGGTGCATACCCTCAAATCGTAATTTTTTAGACGTTTGCAGAACTCGTCATCAAAATGAGGGTCGTCTCTCATTCGAGGCATTTGTTGATTTTTCATTGGACTGTTAAGTTTTTTATGTGGTGGAAGTGCGGAAGTGGTGAACTGCTTGAACCATATGCAAAAGAATCGTTTCTGCCCATTTTCAGGTGATTGGCAGTAAAAGCTCCCTCCGCTCCTGCGCGATACGTTTCCGCATAGAACCATTATTTTCGAAATAAAATTGCACTATTTGCAAGCGTTGTTCAGGCGTGAGTCTATTCATGATGAATTGCCAAACCAAACCGAGAATAAATCACTTGACATCTGTAAAAAGACTTTGGCATTATCGAAGCCAAAGAAAAAATTTTTTTTATTATGTATTTAAGGTTATAAGATAATAATAGTTATCAATATTTAATAAAACTCTTTGGATGTTATTACCCAACGCATTCTAATAAAGATAAAAAATTTATCTTTCTGTTCAAATTAAATAAAAATGATATGAATTAAAATAACGCATTATTTAGAAATTTAGTTTTGTAATTTTTACCATTTCGGTATTGCGACGAAAATTCTAGTTTCACTGGAAGGAAAAATATTTGCTTTACCTCAAAGAAAGCAGTCACTTTTCTTATATTAAGTTCTCAAGTAACTGTTTAACTGTTATTGAAAATATATATTATATACAGATACCAAAAAATACAATTTTATTATTATACAATAATAATACAATTGTATTATTATATTGTGAACTGCATTCGCAATCACAGTGAAAAAATCACCTATCGTTCGATACAAGTGTCACTCTTCACTAATAGGCAGCGCCACGTTCAAGATATTCATACATTTGTTTTCGACTGAAAAAAGAAGTAAAGGTGAAGGGACTGACAATAAATATCAATCTGAAAGATTAAAGCAGGCAGGAGCAAATGTTTTTGATGAGAGTTTAATTAATGTAATCTTAACAAGCACTTATTAAAGTTGAATGTTTAAAAAATTTTGATTAAACTAGTTGATAAAATAAATTATCTTGATCTTTGCTGGTATAGACACTGCCAAGTTAACTCCAGCGCGCCATTTCTTTCTTCTTTTCGATGTTTGACGGCAAATAGAAATACCAACTGCAGTGAAGTCTTTCCCCACCTGTTCTTTCTAACGGCCAGCTCAGTCGATGTGCCTCAGTTCGCTGAACCTTGTCAATGTCGCCGTATATCTCGTATAGCTCATAGCTCTATCGGCTTAGGTATACGCAGTAGCCAATTCGCAAAGGACTATAAATCTTACGCAAAAATCTCCCGAAAGCTCCTAAAGCCTACTCATCATATGTTTTCATCGTCCATACCTCCGCACCATATAGCAGAAGAGTGGACTTTACATTTCAATTTCCTACTTAGTCCATACTAGCACCGGTTGCCAAGAGTGATTATGCGTTAGTCTTGCATTGTTGTTATTGTTAAACCAGCATTAAGAATAAGATAGATAGACTAAACTATCAACGAATTCAAAATAATGATTGTCAACAGTGACGTGGAAGACGAGTCGCGAACGATTGATTGAGGCCAGGAAATATTTCGTCTTGTCCATGTTCATTACCTGACCCATACGTTTCGCTTCCTTATCCAGTCTAAAGAAAGCAGAACTAACGGCATGGTTGTTAGGTTAATGCCATCAATATCATCGGCGTACGCAAGCAGCTATATGTGGATCCTCTTTTCACGCTGTTAAGGTCCAATTAGTTTGTTGATCGTTGACTTTAGTCTTTCACATAATGCGATCGATTGGTAATCTGTGTGGCACTTTTTATGGATTGGGCCGTACATATAATGGTTCGAATCGTCGGTCATGCCTTCGTCCGATCATATTCTTTACAGAAGCTGATGCATGCACCTTATCAGCTCTCCGTCGCCGCCGATTGTTGTCTTTAGGCTGGCAATTGCTACTCGAACTTCTTCAAAGTCGAACAGTGGAACATCTCTTCTATCGCCATCGATTAGGGAATCGGTCGCCACCTCCTGGGGTTTCACTTTTACTGATATCCAGCCGGCGAATCGATCCCCCCATAAATTTAGCATACTGCGGGCAACAGTCACTAGATGATCCCTTTGGGTCCTAGCTCCGGTCTAGAAATCTTCTGTAAGTCGCCGAATTTTTAGTAAAATTTTCAGCAAGCTTTTTTTTTTGATATTTCCGAAAACTAATAGTTTCGTTTGCAGTTGTACGTAGAGAGTTTGATATGCCGTCCAACATTTCCCTCATACCGATCTCCTTATAATTGCTCTGAGGAAGCAGGAGTATAAATCGAGTGAAAAACCGTAACGCTGTCTGTTGTGATTGCAGCTTTTCGCCATCGAAACTTCCTTGTGTTTCTTGATGGGTATTCTTTGCCACACAACGACGTCTGTGTACTTTTGCTACTACAAAAGAGTGATCAGAGCCGATGTCTGGTTCCCGGAGCGTACGCATACAAAGTCACGGGAGACATGTCGTCCGTCTATCACAAAATGAACGATCTGGTTGCGAGTATTTCGATTCGGAGACAGCCAAGCACTTTGATGAATTTTCTTGTGCTGGAATATAGTACTACAGAGAACCATATATCGGTCCCCGGCGAAGGCGATGGGGGGCATTTCCGATAGTTGTGCCGAAGATATCTTCTTACTTTACCCCGACGTTAAAGTCGTCAAGCAAAATTTTGACATAGTGGCAGGGGCAGCGCTCATTACAATCCAGGCGCACACAAAAGGCATCTTTGGTCACATCGTCGGGGTGTGGACGCAAATCACTGATATGATGAAGAACTGTCCGCTCTGAAGCGGATTGTGGCGAGACGTCCATCTACCGGGGTGAATGCCAGGACTCGGTGACTAAGCCTCCCACTACAAATCCAACGCCAAATTTTAGCCCCTTTATGTGGCCGGTGTAGTAAACGTAACAAGGACGTACTAGTATCCATTCTTTTACCGTCCATTGCACTTTTTGGACGGTGGTGAAGTCTTACGAAGGCATCAAGCTTGGCAGCAGTCCCTTCTCAAATAAGTTACCGGATCTTCTATATAAATTCCCTTAAATCATAGTTCTTACTTCGTTTGCAATGGTCGTCATCAAAACTTTAGTCCCTTATCCGACAAAAACATTTTTTTATTAAATCTACTAACATAATTTAAGCCTAGCAATAAGTTTTGGAGTTTTAATAACTAATGAATTTCTGTTTTAGTCCATTAATAGTAAAGAACGACAGGTAAAACGTTGTTCTTCAGAAGACAGGAACATCCTATCTTTGAAAACGTGTTCGTCTTGCCGAACAGGATAAAACGTTCGCTACAGGATTCGAATTGCTGTTAGAACAAGTATTATTTGTGTTTGTGACTTCTGTGTTTACCATTGGAATTTGAAGATCTTTATATCAATTTTCGTTGTGCATGTGCCACGGTATATCTGTAACGTTTCGAAGCATTTTTGATTGACTTCGCTTATTTCATAGATACCAGTTGCGCAAGCAGATTCCCATAGTTTTATTCCATACATTCAAATTGGTTTTATGACTGAGTTATATACAACAATTTTATGATCCTTGCATAGAATTTTTACCCAATAACCAATTTAGGCTGGCGGTTTTAAGTTTAAAATTCTGTATTTCAACCGAAATATGGCTCTTCAGGTCAATGGTCGATCTAGATGGATGCCAAGGTATTTAACTTCGCTTATTTGAGGGATCATTACCTCGTTTAGCCTTAATGTTGGACATGTTTCTGTTTTTAGAGTGAATGTGACATTCTTACATTTGCTAGTTCACTTCAATGCGCCAGTTTAGCAGCAAACTTCCAAACAGTTTTAATGATTTTCTAGTGTGTTCTTTGATTGGTTACTTGCGAAACTATTGAGAATTCATTATTGTGCATAGAATGGGAAAAATGGCTACGCGCATTTGAAACTTATTCAGAATCTGGGTACCGATAGAACTTAAAAAGAAACTTCTTTTAAAGGAACTAACCTTGGATGAAGTTATAACGGCGTGTCAGTTGGATGAACAAATTAATAAACCATCGAAACTTATAAGATCTGACTCATGCACAGCCAACTCAGTAAATAAATTAAATCTCAATCACCGGGCTCAACTGCTCAAGATAATGAATGCGGTAATATGCGGTAATATAATAATAATAATAATGGTTGAAAGCGACGGCATTCGAACTTTCGATTTGTTGAGAACAATGATTCAGATGCGAAGAAACTTAATCGTAAAACTTCTTGTTTTAAAATACTAAGCGACGACGAAGAAGAAACGAGACAAAATAGATGGATATTTCTCTAATAATTTACTGGGATCCCGGTTTAACCTCATAAGTGCAGCAGATTGCATTTACTTGCAACAAGGAAAGGCCACTATTTTTAATAGCCGCTCAAATTCCTATAATCAATTAAAAAGATATACATCTGACCAATTCCTAAAGTAATTTGTGTTTTTGAAGCTCTCATGTACGTGAAGACAAATTTCGAAATAATTGTCCCATTTTTTCCAATCACTCTTAGAGAAAAGGTGTTAGCTAAACTTGTGTAAGGTGTAATTGGTCAAAGACCTTGAATATCGCCTATGGTATTGGCATTTAAAGGTAATTGTGGCATTCTATTATGTTTAGACATGTGTTTGGCAAATATAGTGATTTTGTGAGAAAATTATATAAGAGTCGTGGATAAAGTTTATTAAAGAATGTCGTGTTTCCACACAAATTTACTCCCATTTTGACACACACGAATTCATAGAAAGGAAGGAAAATATAGTAAACATATTCAGTGGCGGTAGAACGCTGATGAGAAAATACTGCCAATTTCACCAACTATTTGAAGCCATTTCCATGAAGCTTTCCGTCGATGGTCACGCCTCAGTTTATTCCTTCTACAGTCTTACTGGGCCATGATGATGAAATGTTGCGCATAGTCAGCCGTTTGGTTGGTCTTCTCATGGGAAGGATTTAATAATCAGAAACGCATATTAAAGCTTATATCAGATCAAGGTGTAGCTTATGTTTAAGTAGAGATGGGTTACAATAAATTTATTTAAACAAATTTAGTATTCAGGCAATAACTAATAAAGAAGCAACATCCTTAATTCGATTTGATAAAACATACCAGCATTATAAGATAATTTATTTTCAGAAAGTAAAACCTTGAAATGCTCCGAGAACTGATTTATGGTTCGGCCTATACGAAATCAGAAAGAAGGGCTATTTTTCATGCCGCAGTATTTATACCTTCCATGAACATACCAAATTTATTGCAAATAGAAGATGCTTTATTGACTGGGTTTTGACCACAGCCCCACATCTGAACTAATCGGTGTATGGGATTCGTCCGATTTCGATGATTTTCAGAACTAATATGCATTTCATTATGTGTGTATAGTATACCAAATTTCACGTTCTTATGTACTTTTTTGACGGATTTATGACCCAAAATTTCAAATCTGCAAAATTAGTCGTACATATGCTATAGTGGTCCAATCTGGTTGGTTCTGACAAATGATTGCTTAAACGTACAAAGTTTGATTGAAATAACTCATAAATTAGTTTGCGTTCAAACACACAGACGACCTATTCGAAGAAATCGTTTTTATGATTCGACTAAATTGAAATTTGGTACATACATACATAGGTAGCTCTTTGCTTATATTAGCAAGAACACTACTTCCAGAACTGAAAAAAGGAAACTGTTTTGCAGAGAACCTTAGTATGGTATTCTAGCCAAACAATGCTACAGATAATGCACCTACGCCAGCAAATCATAGTATTCCAATATTCTTCCAGAGCATTTGTTTCAGAGATAAAAAAGATTATTGCCGTTCTAGATCCAAAAAAGTCTCCTGGTTACACTTTTTACACTTACGGTGCTAAAAAAACTGTCGAGCATTGCTCTCGTTTTTTTCTCGCAAACTTTTCAGAGTCATGTTAAAGCTACGATATTGTCCACAAACATGGAATAAGTAGCAGACAAATAGCTAAACCAGATAAAGACGCAAACCTGCCGTCGTCATATAGATCAGTCAATCTGTTTGCTTGCATTTGCAAGCTTTTCGAAAAAGTATTCCTACACATCGTATAACTAATGAAATAAGAAAGGCTTTCGGATTCAGAAAGTATTGCTCCTCATCATATTTGTATCTGATGTGTTGAAAAAGTGTCTCATCTTGTATTAGTATTATGTTTTCTTGTGGTTTGCCATACGTACCAGGTTTAACGGGCAACAAGTCACTAGGAAAATATATAAATAACAACATTTGCCCGCCGACCGCATCACAACATAGGTTTTTTTAATCAAACTCAAAAACGGTATACGGAATAAAATGGAATTGTAAAGAAAACAAACGCTGCAACAAAATTTACATAGGAACAGCGAAGTAAGCTTTAGGAGCTAGGATCAGCGAACATAAAGTGTCGAATAAAAAGGGAACAACAGCATTAGCCCAACACGCGACAAACAGCGATCACATAGCAGACTTTGATAATGCAAGGGTTATGAACTTTGAGGAAAAACAAAGAAAAGGATAATATTAGAAGGGCTGTGGATAAAACAACAAATACACTGTGTGAAGATGTGGACAACATAAATTGCGCATACACTGCGATCATAGCTAATAAGAAAAGAATGATATGAAGTTTAATGTATCTTCCGTATTGTATGTAGCCGGGGGAAAAAATTTAATGACCACCAAACATATAAAATATGTAAATTAAGTGATTACATGTTAAAAAAATATTTTTATATACATTTTGATAATTATGTAATTATTTTCTTATAATAAATAGACTCTCTGAAGAAGATACATTATTGTATCGAAAGGCGTTGGGGGCAGAAAGGAAAAAACTTTTTTGCTTTCGAATAAACGGTCGAAAATCTCAAAATGTACAACACAAAATATTAAATGTACATAGGAACAACATACAAACTAGTTTTTAGTTTTATTTTAGATGATGGGATCGACTATTCTCCCATTCTCCGCGTAGTTTTCGTTTTTCAAATAAATTAATATTGGCCTCTATGAGGTGGTATGTGATCCTCAGTTTTCGCTTGAATGGGGGAGCTAAGATATTTCCTAGGCGAAATGGTTCTCAACAATATTTGCTTGTTCGAATAACTTGACCATAACTAGCAAATGATCGGAGGACAAGTCGGAATCGTCTTCAACATTTATAAGGTTTCTATGCTTTTTGTTACTGCAAAATCTATAATATTTGGTATTTTATTTGAATCAGTGAAATTACAAAGTTTTTTGAGATAAATGGAAGTTGCTTGCATACAAGGTGTTCTATAAGATTTTATTTCGAATAAGAATAGCTGAACCGTCATGTGCCTTTTTATCCGGATGATTTATGTTGTAGAACTTATAGCGAGAAATGTGAAAGTTACACTTGTTCGTTAAATGTGTTTCAGCTAGTAGCACTATGTTAATTTACTTTTTATATAGAAATTTCCTCCTTGCGTTGGCAAATACCGTTTGCGTTCCATATGTAGATCTTCAGCTCGCTCATTTTTTATTTACGAGTATCAAGATACATCTGATTCTGGCTTTGATAAGGACCTGAATCATATTTTGAATGGTAGACATAAATTGTGTCATACACTGCATCTTACATATCATTGCTTCTATACCGCCACTGTTTACGTTTGAGGACATTGTTTGAGGGATTGTTTTTAATGCATCTATATGAGGGCTTATTAGGGATTAATGTTGGAATTTTTAAAGAAATAGATGTTGTTCTTGTGTTATAAGTTAGCCATCTGTGCGAGTTTTGTTTGTATACCCTGACTAAGCTTAGCTTTTTCTTCTTTGTAAACTTTGCAAATCACTCAATTAATGTATTTCTTAATAAAACTGCTAAGTAGCAGTTAAATCTTCTTTTAGCCTATTGCATTTTGATGGGCGATGCAACTCACCGCAAACTTCACACACCGCACGAAGCGTACAATGAGATTTTGTTTTTTCCTAATTCTCGGCAATTTATGCTTTCAACTGGTCCATTTCTTTTATGTGGCTCTTCGACTGCAATTCTACGATTTGGCAAATATTTACCTTTGGGGGAAGAATTAAAAGTTGTTTTTCTCTACTATTAGTGCTAAATTATTCAATAGTTCATTTAAGCTCAGCTCTCGTAAATAAATTGGCGGCGGTTTAGCAGTTCCGACTTGTACGGTACATTCTTCCGTTGAGCTTTTAACCAGCGGATCTTTCTAACTGAGTGCCGCAAATCTATTTCCGGTTAGTGTGGTTTCAGGTTTTTCTGTGGCCAACCTATCAAAACCTGTGGGTACTGGGGAAACTTTTTTAATATTCGTTTCCTTTAATGTCTGTTTTTCCTTCCTTTTTGGTGTTGGAGTTGCTTCTTTGCGTTTTTTGCTTGCATTGCGCTGTATTTTTTGATTTGGTTGTGGGCATGGGGTACTTGTAGTCTCTTCTGTGTTGGATACAGATTTGGAAGACACAATTGTGATGTATGCGTTCCGCTTGCTCAGCGATCGGATAGAGTGTCTTCCCTTTCTGTGAAGTGAGCGCTGAGAAGTAATTTTAATTGATCGCGCCAATAATTTGTTTGTTAATTACTATTTTTCCTTTTTCTTTAATTTTTGGAATTTATTTTTTTATTATTTATTCAAAAACGCACATTGAAACTTTATCCATTACTTGTTGAAAAATTATTCGTCTGTTGTTAAAAAGTCAATGAAAACTAAGTTACTAAATTTAATAGTGTGGCAAATATGCGAGGCGAATGTCAGATGAAAGAGAGATGCCGATAGGTGGCATGTTCTAAAGCGTAGATCGAGAACGATTCGATTATTCCAGGCGATTGGCTGCGAACAACCGAGTGATATATAAGGGCGACATACAACTGCAGAGAGTCAGTAAGTGCTTCAGTCGTAAAGTAAACGCATCGGTGATTACACTACAGTGAAGTAATAAAAATAGAACATTGTGCAAGTTGTAATACAAGTAATTGTAAATAGTGAAGTGAATTGTAATTGAATTGTGAATTACTGAGTAATAAAAGGACATTGAATAAATTCTTCATAAATAAAGAAACTGCGAACATAGTTGGTGAGTTTTATTTAACAATCCCAGTGGTCGTACCCGAAGGATTTGGGAAATCATCGAGGTTGATTCAGCAAAATCGTAACAATTGATGTCAGAAGTGGGATTGTTGAATAAATCCCAAAGGATAATAATTGAAAAATCGTCAAGATTCAGGATTTGACGATACCTCCTATTAAGAGGGAGCTGGCAAAGCGTGGATTATCTACAACAGGAAATAAGGTACGAATTCCATCGCGAGGACGAAGAGATATCCTTGAAGGTCATAGACAAGGAAGAGACTGTTGATTCTGCGCAGGAGTTGGAGTCGCCATCAAGTAAGATTCAAGAAAAGGCTGCTGTCTCATCTACGGGTATGGACATGAACATGTTGTTGGCTGCAATTTCACAAATCAATGCCAACAGGTCACAAATTAATGCCAACATGACACAAAAGTTAGATGAACAGGACGCCCGTAATTCTGCAACGGATGCCAAGATTTCACAAAAGTTGGATGGAGTAGAAGGAACAATCGCACAAATACAGCAAAATCTGGTGAGAGACAATGCAGAACTTAAGGAAAGACAGGATCTAATTGAGAGCAAAGTCAACGAATTGCAAAGCCGGCAAAACAAAATAGAGGAGCTAATTAAGACCAAAATCAACGAGCTCGAGCGTCGTGTCCGTGATTGGCTGCGCCATTTGTTGCGTTGAAGGGACCTGCAGCGGAAATTTTGCTGACTATTCCCGAATATGAGAGAGATAACTATGACGCAGTAATGCGAGCCCTGGAAAGACGCTATGGTAGCGAGCACAGGAGGCAAATTTACCAAATGGAGCTGGAACAGCGTGACCAAAAACACAATGAATCTCTGCAGGATTATGCTTTTGAAATCGAGAGATTGGCTCATTTAGCCACAGGGCACGCATCGGGTGCATATCTCGAAAGATTAAAAATCCAGAGGTTCATCAGCGGAATTAAAGACGTGTACACCAGCCGCACTGCTATGTAAGCCAGCCTACAAAATGAAGCGTTTGGAGGTAGAAACCCCAGATGTGAGGACTGAAATATTGAAAACTTTGAAGTCGATAGAAGGAATGAATCGTTCTGGTGTCAAGAATCAAGCTGAAAAGTGCTTCAGTTGTGGAAAAGCAGGTCACTTCGCACGCGAATGCAAGTCGGGCTCCAACAGCCAGGAAGGACGACGGAAACGATACTCAAAAGCTGAAGGCATAATAAACATCCGACGAATGACATTCACAAGAGCAGAAAAGTGGGAGGCAAGCCACTTAAGAAAATGTCAGCAAGAAGATCCAGACTTGGAACTGGTAATGCACAGATTAAGGGTGAACAGACGGCCAAGTAAACAACAAATGACAGCGGAAAGTTCTATCGCGAAGGCATACTGGGCACAATGGGGCAGTTTAGAGTTAATATCTGGCTGTTTTCATAGAGTATGGGAAAGTGAAAATGGCTAGTGCTCAAGAAGGCTAATAGTAGTTCCGAGCTTAAGAATCCCGGATATATTCACAATGGTCCTAGTGGAGAGCATCTAGACATTAAGAAAATGCTGGAGAAGCTCAAGCAGCGGTTTTATTGGAATGGTTGTCGTCAATCGATCGCTGAGTGGATTGCTAACTGCAAGGGGTGCAGTGCAACTAAAGGACCAAAATCAGGAAGCCCTTAAAAATTGAAGGCCAGATATGACAAAGCGATGAACTCTGAAGGCTTCCAAAGTGGAGATTTGGTTTCGCAATGCAGTCCACAACGGAAGAAAGGTTTGTCCCCAAAACTTCAATGCAATTGGGAAGGTCCATACAAGATAATCAACCGACTAAATGACGCAGTGTATCGAATCCAGAATGTTGGGAGACCAGGAAGCAAGATGAAAGTGGGCGTACCCGAAGGATTTGGGAAATCATGGAAGTTGATTCAGCAAAATCGTAAAAATAGCAATAAATTTATGTGCGACTACGACTTCGCGCTTAGGACTCCAAATAAATTTTAAGTTCAGATAGATATGCACGTTGAAATTTATTATTATTTTTATTAACTAATATTAATTTTATATATTTGTTTACTTTTGTTTAATTTCTCTGTTTATTTGTATGAAATAACAAATTTGCTGCATTCTTTTAGGTACAACGGTAATTGTTTCAGTTGTGCTTCTTTCGCCATATATATTTAAACGGTTTGTTACTGATTTTTTTTCTTTTTCACTTTTTATTAAGTGCCTATTTATTTTTCAAAATAGTCTCTGAATTTTTTTTTAGTTGTCGTAAATTTATATGAAATGCTTGATAAGTTTAATAAAAACACTGCTTTTTTGAGGGAAGTGGACTGAAATTAATTGGGTTTCTTCTTCGATTTCTACTATTTTTCGACTATTTTCTTTCTAGGACCAGATAACGCTCTTTGTGGGGAAAAAAATTTAAAATTACCTTTATGGTTCAATTTGATAGAATCTTTGGAAGAAGGTATCTTTATGTCTAGATAAAAATATATAGCAATTCTACTTCTCGCTAATACGTTTATAGCTTTTTCCTAGGCTATTATATAAAAAATAATTTATTTCCGAAAAGGGGATCTTAGATCAACATTTTGATGAAAACTGGTATGATTTTAATATGCTGCATCTGCCAGTTGTTTTGAGTTTTACAAATCTATTGCATCCATAGCGGTTGAAACCTATTCTTATATTTATGTACACGTTTAACATTATTGTGCGTAAGTATATTTTAGATCAGAGTATTGGCGTTCGCCTTACTTCCCTGGAGGTCCCTGAGAATAGAAAAAGCGAATAGTATCTGACTATATCTGACACGCACATCCATGAGTGGGTAAAAGATAACCATGCCGATTTAATTTTCGTTGGACTTCTCTCTCCTGCTTCTTGCGTACTTCTGGCCTTAATTAATATACCATTTAAATAAAATATAGCAACAACTTCTCAGTATTGTCCTTTACGACTGAATGTGAAAAGAAAAATATCACTATTAAGTTAAGCCAAGTGCGCTGGTGACTATTTCTTTACTAATATTGAATTCTTTGAAACCCTATACTTCAACGAATTTTGGCGTGATATTATCTAAAGAATGTATTTATATTTTACTCGGCCTTATCAGCACCTGCCGAAATATTTTGCTTACGTGCCCGACTGATGCGAAGCGAACTAGGCCAAGTCGTAGCCGCTGAATGTACAAGACATTTAAGCGGTCGGCTAACTCGAAGCTCTGAGCGAACTCCCAATAAAATTTAGTTACGAACATGAGTTAATAACAGCGATGTTGCTAGTGTTGTTGATGGATTTGTAATGGATGGCTGTTGAGGCGGCGAGGGTCTCTCATTGTGTAGCAGTGTATTGTGCTAACGACCGCAGCTGCGACATCGATGCTTTTAGGCGCATTGTGCCAAACAATTAATATAAAGTGCAAATTTTTTCATTAAACTAAATCTGTTCTTGGTTCTCATACTTTTAAATTATGTGCATTCTGTAAGTTTGTGTTCCGAATTTGAACATAGAACGCATTTCACCTCCGAAATTGAAAGCGTTTAATGAAATTGCATGCTATTAGACAAGGAACGTGTGAATTCCGAATTGGAATGCGGCGTAGTTTTACTAGGTTGTAGGAACTGGCAATGCAGTTCAACTACTCGCTTTATTTCCACGTGGGAATGAACTTTAATTCAATGCTTTGCTCCATTTATTGCGTGTTGGTTGATCAAACATTCATATTACTATATAAATCAAAATAGCCCCAGTGCTTCAGAACCTATTGATAACAATGAATTGTTAACTTGTCAAGCAGGCTGAGCAACTGTTGACCAACAGTTTGAAGTTCAAAAAGTGCAGAAGTTTTTTTCTAGGAATTTTAGCATGAAATTTTTTTGATGATTTCTTTTTGATAATTTTCACTTGGGAGTCCTGTACTGTTTCTAACGCAGGTTCCTTTAAACTGTTTAACAAATGGTTGAACCTTTCGATGTTAGAACTTTTATGTTGACGTGATAAGTCAGGTATAAAGTTTTTGTAATTAACTCGCCTTCAATCGAAAAGTTCCAAAGATAGTCGAGGAAGCTGCGAAGCTAAGAATGCAGTTGTGGAGGGTTGAGCATCAATCGCTGTGTTATGTAAATTTTCTCCCAACTGTTCCTTGATACACAACTTAATCTTTACACAGCTGTCTTCTAAATCAGCTACAACTTCTTCTCCTGGATTTTCATTCTCAATGTCAGACTGAACAAACATAGCTTCTTTAAAATATGTCTTCAGAATACTAAGTCGACATTGAAGACCTGCACTAGGTAACCTGGTTTCAGATCCGTCAGCAGTAATTTCGATAATTTCCTTGATTGTTGAAATGTTACGCTTAATAATTTTGGTTGAAACGATTAATTATAATCAACTACGGTACTACTGAACTTGCAACTGTAGCTGTTGGTAATAAGCAATTCAAGCACTATGTTTTGTGGGTAGAAAAAATAGCAAACAAGTTATCCGTTATGTCATATACCGAAAATATGATCATCCAAACTAAAAATAACGTCATAAATACAGCGGAGTTGATTAACTCAAAAAACAATACTTGAGCAGAGCGATTGCAGCGCAGCAGAAGTTACAATAACCTTAGCAGTGATCTTCCAATGCCGATGAATGATTAGATAAGGAGTATTCAGAAGCAGAATGCCGACGAAGAAGCGAAAGTTGTAAATTATTAAACTTAAACCGAAATTTTCACACCATGTCCCATGTTGGGAGCAAATGTTTTATCAGAAGCTCTCAAATGAAGAAGAAACTCCAATTCTCTTTGACGACTGACTTTATTGTGAAACGCGAAAGTTCGGTGTGTTTCAGCATGATGTTAATTACGCATCTTCAAACCCACAATGGATAATTATTATTCGTAACATCCTTGAAAATCATATTTTGAAATGTGAATAATTATGTTACGGGACTTGGTAGATATGTATGCAAAAATTGAAACCGAACTACTCCCCTGTATTTGATTAAATAAAACCGCCTACGTGACACAGTTGTCAATGAGACCAATGTGAATCCCGAATCGTTAGGAAAAGGAGTCATTCAAAGCGATAGGACATCCTTTCCAAAGTATCTCCCCCAGATTTATTTCAAATCACAATCAAAGAGTTATTGTTGACAGGAAAATTGTAATCAGATTGTCATGACATTAATGCAAGAGTCTTTAAACTAAAACTAAATTATTGATATACTTCATCGATAAGTATTGCGTTTTTGACCATCACGCTATTGGAGGATTCAGCTGAATGGCAAAATAGAGGATTGCCGCATGCACACATTTTAGTTTGCCTGGACGATGAAATCACTCTAGATCAAATTGTTCATCAGATAGAGATACTAATCCAGAGTTGCTTGCAAAGTCATCAAGAGTAATATTATTCATGGTCTATGTGGATTACTCAACAGGGATTGACCACAAATAGCTGATGGGAAATGTACAAAACAATACCCCTGAAATTTACATTCTGAGACTATCATCGGTAATGATTGACATCTTTTATATCGACGCTTAACTAAAAAGAAAATTCAGTCAAAGTAAAAAATATTGATGTTCAAGCTGATGTGGCTGGTCGATTACTCACCAATACTCTCGAAAACATTTCAGGATGTTATGTAATCAGCTGTCAGTGGGTGAGAAGTTGAGGCGGTACAGGCATGGTGGTAGCCCGGGCTGAGCTCACCGGTGGTCGGGGTTCTTGCCACTGCCTCACAGTCACAGCTACACAACAAAAAAATAAAGTTTCATGCCAAAAAAAAATTACAAAATAATTGTGGGAAAGGAACGGGAACAGTCTTAGTCAGTTGGAGCCGGCCTACCCCATTCATTCGCCTGGCGCAAGTGACCTTGAATGCTACTTGACTCCGATACATATAGTAGCATTCCCTATGCTGACATCAGCTCGTAAGTCGGACGTTCAAGTCATGTCCGTCAGTCGGTCCAAGAAATCATCGACGGTTTCTCACACCATCATCCAGGGGAATACCACCTCCCTTCACCACCTATATAAATTTAGCCAATCATTATTACAATTGGGTGTTTTCAATAATTATATAATTAAAATGTAATATAATTTGTTTATATTCATTTAATAGTTTTATTAACAAAAACTATAACTATGGCGTTAAATAAATATGAAAACTACTATTAATAATAATAAAATAAATCAAATAATAACGCACTGTTTTCTTTGCTTTGATTCGGCGCAAAACTTCGTACGATAAAAAATCTCATGCGATAGAAAAGCTAGATATTAATTTTAAGTAGATGAGGTAATTAAAGCATAATATACCTTTTTTTTCCATCGATGGTGGCGCCAGCATACTCATGAGACATATATAAAAATGCTTTTTATTGATTTTTGATGATCACTAGTTCGTGGTTGCATGCATCGAGCGTTTGTTAATGTGAGGAATGCGGAAAAGAACAAATGTGAGAAAACTAAATTCCGCAAAGCAAAAAAAATTAAGTTTTTGCTAGTCTACTATTGTTTGAACTTATTAAAAAGTCACAAATTTAGGTATATATGAAATAAATAAAAATAAATATGGAAATAAAGTTATTATTCACTAACAATAGAAAACTCGTTCGTAAACTAAAAAAATAAAAGCATAACAAAAACTACTATATGAAAAAATATTCGGCATAACGAAATTGAACGAATGGAAATGAAAGTAAAAAAAAAATGTAAATTAGTGAGTAAGAGCGCAAAACTAAACAAAAGAAGAATATTTGCGAGCGCTGAACAACTTTTCCCATAACGCTTCCGACGGGGCGGTGATGTGCTTCGCTCCCTCAAATATGCTGTGCTGTAATTCTCTTATCTGCTTCTCCGAATCTCCTCAGATTTCTCCTTCCTCCTTTTCTCAATAGTTCAACGATTTTATGACCAAGCTCTAGGGGTCACTGATACGCATCTGCTGTTTTAACGTGAACAGCTGTAAAGCCTTTTTTGTTGTTGTAGAGTATTGAAGCTGTTGGTCTTATACTAGATGCTTTATGCACGACGAATGCAGGCGGCGTATGTGGACTTTTGTCCGCAACTGTATTTGTTGGTGAGGCTATCGCTATTGCTGCTGGTATTCCGTAAAGACTTTTGCTCTTAAGGGCTGCTGACGACTTTCAGAAGTCAGAGGTATAGATGTCGGTGCGTGTATGTGTGTGGGTAGTCACCATTGCTGGTATTGCCGGTATTCACTGCCGTTGCCGGTAAGTTGTGGCAAATAGCACGCATATATGTACGTAATTTAGTTACATGTTGTAATCAATAGTTGCACTAATGATTTGTTTTCTTTACGGTCAAAAACACTTTAGCGATTTAACACTTTAGACACTCGGTCAACTCGCACTTTTCATTATATATCATGAGTTTAACTGTTTATTGTCGCACGGTATTTCGCGGTCTTCGAAACTCGACTTCTAATTAAAATTGTCCAACATGCACTTGTGGATCCTTTAACACCCAAATACTTTCTATCTTTTCTCTGTACTTATACTCACCAGAACTCTAAACCCTTTTGCTTAGCGCAAATAACTTCGTCAAAAAAAAAACATAAAAAATCGATCGTTTCGATTGCTGCTCTTCATTCAACTCATATATGAGCATGTTTGTTCATGCGCATATACAATGGGTAATTTTGGAGATAACAACATTTGGGACAATATTCAAACAATGTGTTGAAGGTTTTACTTTCCTTAACATATCATTATACTAATTCTTTACATACATACTAATACGGGCACACACAGATTTGCGGATAGACATACACAGCGTATCGGGCACAACATTTTGTGCTCCTTTGCGATGTTGAATGTCGAAGTTGAAAGCTTGCAGCTTTAAACAGCACTTAGCCAGTCGTCCGCTGAGATTCTTCTGTCCCATCAGCCATGCTAGCGTGATCCGTAATTATTGTAAAGGGTAGACCCTCTACATATAGTCTAAACCTAAAACTGCTGCATAGCACTCCAACTCTGTCACGTTATAATTTCGTTGCGCCTTATTTAGTTTGGCTGACATATACGCTATCGGTCGTTCTTTTCCGTCATCGTCTAATTGGAATAAAACTCCACCCACCCCGTCCGTTGATGCGTCGCACTGTATGTAGAATTGTCTGTTGAAGTCTGGGTGTATTAGTACAGGTGCGGAGTTAAGACTCTGCTTGAGTGGCTCAAACGCAATCCTGGCTTCGCTCGTCATTTCGAATTTTTTGATTCTGTCCTTGGTCAAAAAGTCGTGTAGCAGGCCTGCTGTGGTCGCGTAGTCCCTTATGAATCACCGGTACCACCTTGACATTCCTAAGAAGCGTCGGAGTTGCTTAAGGTTTTTAGGTTGTGGGAAGTCTCGCACTGCTGCTATTTTGGCGTCAGTCTTTATGCAGCCATCGCCAACCACGTAACCCTAATATCTCACTTTCTTAAAGCAAAACTTGATTTTTTCACAGTTATTGTAGGTTTTGCTTCGCGCAAATACCTAGCGACCTTTTCCAATAATAACAAGTGTGACTCAAAATCTACAGAACAAACTAACAAATCATCAAGGTAAACAAAAACACGTTCACGTAAAGCGGCAGGAATGACTTTGTCCATGAGACGACAGATACGTTGAGTAGCGTTACAAAGACCAAAAAGCATCACCGTGAACTGGTATAGTAGCCTGCCGGGAACGGTGAAAGCAGTCTTCTCTCGCGATTTCGCCTCCAGAGGTATTTGCCAGAAAGCATCATTTAAATCTATGGCGGATATGTAGTGTGTATTTTGCAACCGACTTAGGATGCCATCAATGTGTGGTAGAGGATATGCATCATTTATGGTTTGCTGGTTCACCATTCCTGGCATTCAAGCATAACCTGTTCTTGGTACCTTTAACAACGAGAGAGACAGGTGAGCTCCAGCTGCTATTACTCTCCTCGATCACCCCCATATCTATCATCCTATGCAATTCCGCGAAGACTAATTTCTGTATCGTAGGTGAGATCGGGTAATGCCTTTGCTTGAAAGGTGTGTTTTCGTCTGCCACATCGATCACGTGCTCTTCGAGATCTGTACGACCTAACCCTAATACTGCAAACGGCGGAAGTTTCGCTTTTATCTTGTCCAGTCCAATAATTTGATCTGGGGTTAGTGAGTGTTGCACCGCGTCAAAAGTGAGATCGCCCTCAGACGGTGCGAACTCTGAAACTGACCTTTCATACACACGCTCTTTTACACTCTTACTACATTCAGAGCAAGCACACCTCAAAAGTCAATGCCTAAATATACCTCTTGCGTTAGGTCTGGAACAATTAAAAACTCTAACTGCTTCGTAACGCCATTCCAGGTGACTGATAGTGTTATCACCCCGGCAACAGGTGTATCACCTCCGTTTGCAGTGCGCTCTTTCTTTCCTCTAAGTGGTGTGATCTCCATCTCTTTAACCTTCAAAAACTTTTCTGAGCCTTTTCCTAGACAACTGGCACATGCTCCGGAGTCTAATAAGGCTAGAACTTCATTGTCACCAATCAAGATGCGAAGATAAAACCTATTATCTCCCTTTAACGTTACTATAGTTGCCACTATCTTCTTGTGTATTCTTTTTAACACTTTCTGCTTTTCCCTCATCTTCTTAACCTTTTTGTAATTTCTTTCCTTTTTTATTATCTTAATTTCTTCCATAAATATTCTACGCCTTGCTTCCTCATATTCCTGTTTCCTTAGGTGTAAGCTTTTTCTTACGGCTACTTCTTTAACTTTTATGTTGTTGGCGGTAAATAGTAGTTTGCGGTTGGAAAAATATATATACTTGCCGATTAACGTGGATTAATAAAAAACACGACCATTCATTTGTAGAAGAATTTAATGAACAGAGAAAAAGGAAGTAAACAATGTCTGACAGCTGAAAGGACAGTGCTTCCAATGTTAGATAATGCCATTAGAAAAAGTTAATATATACAAGGTTGCCAATTAGGCTCGAACATGCCGGCTGCCTTGAACAACTGTTCAAAATTACAATAAATATAATAAGTTAATGAAATGTTTGATTAATTTGAAAATATATCAGACTTCGTAGGCAGCAGCGATAATTTAGCAATAGGTCGTAGGAATTCCCCTTCTGGTGTTCTCAACTTCACTACGCGAACATAATCATCTTTCCCAGGATGGGTGTCGAGTACACGTCCCAGTTTCCATTTAGTAGGGGGCGCGTTATTATCGTGAACCACTACGATGTCATCTTTCTTTAGGTTTTGCGTTGATCTATGCCACTTTGTTCGTTGTTGCAAGTTGACGAGATACTCGTCGCGCCAACGTTTCCAAAAGTGTTGTCTAATTGATGTAATGACTTGCCAGCGTTGAAAAAGTGTACCTTTATATACTTATGTCAGGGTCAGGTAGCCCCTTTAGCGGTTCACCAATGGTGAAATGTCCTGGTGTAAGAACCTCGAAGTCATCAACATCGCTAGGTATTGAGCATATAGGCCGCGAGTTTACGCAGGCTTCGACTTCGGTTAGTACAGTCGAAAATTCTTCATACGTTAGAAGGGTAGAGTCCAACGCTCGCTTAAGGTGATATTTGATCCGCTTTACGCCAGCTTCCCAAAAACCGCCCATATGAGGAGCGCTGGGTGGATTAAAGTGCGAAGTAGTCTGAGCATCAGCGAAGTAAGCGGTTAGTTTCTCATCTCGGATACATCGTTCGTAGGCCGTGCGCAACTCCCTCTCGGCACCGACGAAATTTGTTCCGTTATCCGAGTACATGTGTTGGCAGTACCCTCGACGGTTTGTAAATCGCTTGAAGGCCGCAATGAAACTTATCGATGATAGGTCACTTGCCAGTTCCAAGTGCATTGCCCCCGTGCTCATACAAATAAACGAGCAGATATACGCCTTTATAGTCTTGGCGCCTCTGCCTTGTGAAAACTTGATATTGTATGGACCTGCGAAGTCAATTGCGCTATGTAGAAAGCTGCGAGCGCATGTGACACGACTTGGTGGAAGATCGGACATGATCTGACGAAGTGGTTGGCGGTTTAGTCGTTTGCACCGTACGCAATGGCGGTATATCTTTCTGATGAGATTTCGAATGCCCGGTACCCAAAACCGACGTTGTAAAGCGGCTTGCATAATCTGTGGTCCAGAATGCAATGTTGTTATGTGTATTTCCGTAGCGATGATTTTAGCAAGGGATGAATTCCTTGGTAGTATTATAGGGTGTTTGACGTTGAATGCACAGTTCGAGTTTTTTATGCGGCCCCCTGTTCGTAGGACACCTTGGGGATCTAGGAATGGATGGAGGCGTACGAGGCTACTCCGCACCGAAACTGGCTTATTCAATCTGCAATTATAAATTTCTTGTTCGAAAGCGTTAGACTGAGTGTATCCTACCAAGACTAATTCTGCCTTGTGAAGTTCGACGCAGGTTAAAATGCCTGTAGCACGGCCCCCAGCGTTGATGCGTGAGTTGTTAGCGAAACGGATCAAATATGCAGTCACCCGTTTCAGCTTGTTGTATGAGTGGTAACGAGTTAGTAGATCCCATTCCTCAGCGGTTTGCGTTAAGTGAGCTGCCTTTTTGGTTGACTTTAGCTCCATATCAGTAGTGTGTTCGGGGAGTGGATGAACCCAACTGCTATTGTTTTCGCGAAGCCAGATAGGTCCATTCCACCAAAGTGGATGTAATAAAAGTTGCGAAGCTGAGATTCCTCTCGAGGCGCAGTCAGCAGGATTGTGCTCTGACGATACATGTCTCCAAGTTTTCGGTGATAATACCTCTTGTACGTTGGATACGCGGTTTGCGATGAATGTAGACCAGCGACTTGGAGCTCCTTGTAACCAAGCCAATGCAACCATGGAGTCAGTCCATGCGTACAACCTTCCCATTTTGCCGTCGAGACTTGATTGAACTTGGCGTACTAATTTCGCGCCTAGGTGAGCAGCGCAAAGCTCCGGCCTCGGTAAAGACGTAGTTTTAAGCGGTGCTACTCGCGTTTTGGCAGCGACTAGTAAGACCTTCACATTCCCGTTTGGATCTTGAGTGCGACAGTAGAGAGCTGCCGCGTATGCAACCTCCGAGGCATCTGTGAATACGTGAAACTCGGTAGCTGAAGTGAGACTAGTACCCAACCACCGATCCAAGTTGAGCGAAGAGAGCTTAGTCAGTTCAAAGCGATGAGTTGCCCAGTTTTCGGCTATTTCAGATGGCACTAAGTCGTCCCAGTCCACATTCGAGCGCCAAATTTCTTGAAGCCAAATTTTAGAGCGTATTGTACACGGAGCAACTAATCCGAGCGGGTCGAATATTTTACTGGTGTCGGATAGAAAGGCGCGTTTTGTAAGTTTGTGAGGAAAGTCGTCCAAATTGACTGCTATAGAGAGCATGTCGTTGGTTGTGTGCCAAATGCACCCTAGCGTGCGAACTTCATTGCCCTCCGCCAAAAGATGAGACACTTGTTTGGAAACGTGCGGTATTTGTTGTTGTAGTCGTTTAGAATTCGTCGCCCATTTACGAAGCTCGAAGCCACTCTGAGAGAGCACGAATGACACATCTTTTTGAAGAGCAACAAGTTCTTGAAATGTGTCTACGCCTGTCAACAAGTCATCCATTTAAAAATCAGAAATGATTGCCTTAGCTGCGACTTTGTAGGCGTCGCCAGCGTCGAGTGCTGCTCGATGTAAAGATTTTACTGCAAGGTGTGATGCGGAAGCTACCCCGTAAGTAACTCTTAGAAGGCGGTAGTCGCGAATTGGCATTGTTGGATATTCACGCCAAACTATACGTTGTAGATCCACGTCCTGTGGTGCAACGTAGACCTGCCTGTACATCTTCTCGATGTCGGCGATGATAGCGAAGCGATGCGTTCGAAAACGCACTAATATGGAAAACAAGTCCTGTTTCAGCTGCGGACCTACCATCAAAGCGTCGTTTAGCGATTTCCCAGATGACGTCTTCATCGATGCGTTAAATACCACCCTTAGCTTGGTGGTAGAGCTCGTATCCTTCAACACTGCATGGTGTGGCATGTAGTAAGTAGGCGTTTCAGCTGGGCCAGCCAGCTCCATATGACCGAGATCAATGAGCTCTTGCATAAAGTAGCTGTAGTCAAGTTTGAGTTGCGCGTTAGCCACGAATCGTTTCTCCATGCGAAGTAGTGCACGGACTGCGGCGTCTCTGGATTCACCGATAGGAATCCCCTGCTTAACTGGCAGTCGTACGATATAGCGACCGTCTGTAGCTCTTTCGGTTGTTTCGTCGAAAAGCTTCTCGCAAAGCATTTGTTCATGCGTATAGTGTTTTCGCGGTTGCAGCTCTTCGAGCTCCCAAAATTGACTGACGAGTTGGCTTAGTTGAGTGTCGCAGAGGTAAGTTGAGACGGAGACGGGATGGGTTTGTAAGGCAGATGCGTTGCCAAACAACACCCAGCCAAACGCGGTATTTTGAGCCATAGGCGTACCGAATCCACCCTTTCTAAGACCATTTAACAGAACTTTGTCCATTTCGTCCATGCCGATGAGGATATCGACTGAGCCCGGTTTTGAAAAGTTAGGATCAGCTAATGATATGTCTTGAATATGCGGCCAAGACGGTATTGTTACCTCGCAATTAGGTAGATCATTAGTAATTTTCGATAAAATTAAAGTACTCACATGAAACTTTGTTTGCAATGGGCGCGGAGATATGCATACCTGAACTTCACCCTTTGTACGCCCCCCTTGTAGGGACCCAATACCTGTGACGCTAGTGCATGATGAAGTTCTAGGGAGTCGCAGACGCTGGACGCAAGCTTCGGTGATGAATGACGCTTGAGAGCCATTGTCTAATAGTGCGCGAGCGGGTTGCCAACGGCCAGTGCTGTCTTGTAGTAAGACTTCTGCTGTTGCTAATAAGGTGATGCGATCGGCGGCAGCGTAATACGATGAAACGTTGATGTTTTCATCAATGAAGTTTGTAGCAGGTGCGGTGAATTGATTGCTATTAAAGCTGGCATGTAACATAGTGTGATGGCGTCGCTGGCATATGCGACACGATGATGTACTTCGACATTTGTCAAGCATGTGTCCGTTGCTGAGACAGTTTAAACATGAACCTTGTTGTTTGATAGCGGATAGCTTAGCCTTTGGGGTAAGTTGACTAAACTTCGAGCAGCTGTATATTTTGTGATCGCTTTCGCAAAACGAACATGATGGCCTTTTAGCGGTATCGACCGTGTTGTCATTTGATTCGAAAGTAGTGTGGAGAACATTCTTAGTGGTGGTTTTGTGTGCTAGCGGCAGCAGGGGGTACCATCTCTAGAGAGCGGGCACGTGTTTCGAGAAATTCCCGAAGCGCATTGAACGATGGCAGATCATCGACCACCAGAGATAACTCCCATTGCTTGCGTGTTTCATATGCTAATTTCGATACTGTTAAGTGAACGAGCCAATCGTCCGAAAACTCAACTGGCCGTTTGAGTGCGCGTAGTGCACCAACATGTTGCAGCGTGAGGTTAAGTACGTGCTTGATGGCTTTAGCCGAATCCTTTGTTGCCCTTTCAATTGACGACAGGGCCTTAATGTGACTATCCACAATAACTCGAATCACCTTATACCTTCCGATCAACAAATCCCATGCTTCAGCGTAATTATCGTCACTCACTGCCAAACTGCTAACCAAATCTAATGCTTCGCCCTTAAGACAGTTGCGAAGGTAATGTAGTTTCTGCCCATTAGAAAGACTAGCATTTGCATTTACAAGTGAGCAAAATGCATCGTGAAATGGTACCCACTCGGTGGGATCGCCGTTAAACGAAGGCAATTGCAATTTTGGTAGCGGTACTGCAGAGTGTATGGCCGGAGAGTATGCGGATTGATTTGCAATTTGTGGAGGCGTTGGGTTTGCAGCAGAAATAAGGCGATTAAGGTTTGATTTTGGTGTGGCATACCACTCTTCGCCTTGAATGCGCGATCGTTCCTCCACATCTGCAGACTCCGAACCACACGCTAACTCCACTTCTTGTTGCGCAACGCAAAAGCGCGCCCACTGCTCTTCTAGCATCTCTAAATAGGTAGCTATCATTTCGCGATCGACTGAAAGTGGATCACATTTGCTTGATTGTAAGTAGCGTTTGATTGCCTTTAATGCGGAGTCTCGTACTTTTAGCGTAGACATTGTATTAGCGATGTAAATTATTAAATTGCGGAAATAATGCGGGTTTTTGATTATTTATTGAAAATAATGCGGTATCCGGCTCGAAGGACCAGCTTGTTGGCGGTAAATAGTAGTTTGCGGTTGGAAAAATATATATACTTGCCGATTAACGCGGATTAATAAAAAACACGACCATTCATTTGTAGAAGAATTTAATGAACAGAGAAAAAGGAAGTAAACAATGTCTGACAGCTGCAAGGACAGTGCTTCCAATGTTAGATAATGCCATTAGAAAAAGTTAATATATACAAGGTTGCCAATTAGGCTTGAACATATGTTATTATCTTTCTTTTCTTCCTCTCTTTTTAGTAGTTCTATATTTTTACCTGTTACTTCTAATTTTCCAAGTGTTTGAAACTCTGGACAGAGTGCCCGGTCTTCTCCGCCAGTTTCCGGGTTTCCTCATCCGGTTTGAACACACAATATGACGCATCACTACCACAAAAAAAAATTTCATACTATGGAAAGTAGACGTACATCTGTTGCCCGTGGTTGCTTTAGCTGGGTTCTTTGCCAAGAAATCTACCGGCATTCCACAACATTAGGTGAAAGGGGGATGGACAAAATACCTGACGTTGGACATTATTACTTGAAGCTGACTGATTACAAACATATGGGTTTGAATTAAAGGACGTGGTATTAGGTTTTGACGATTTATGAAATTTAGATTTATTCGGAAGAGGTGAACTGAATTTGTTGGAGCTGATCGCCTCTACTTTATGGATTTTCAGCTACAATATTGTTTATTTCTATCTCACTAATATTCTTATTAGGTGTCCTATTTTCTTTAATGAGTCTCTCTGCTCGTTTACAATCACTATTTAATACTGCTAAGGTTTCTATCTTCATCAGAAAAGTCAAATTCGCCAAATATGGTTTTAAATATCCCCTAATTATCTTTATTAATTTTTCTTCAGATAATTTCTCAGTTAATCTGAACGAAAGATCATGCACTTCGGAGTAGAAATCTTCAAAACTCTCTTGGTGTTCTTGTTTCCTGTCCATTATCTCCCTTAGAATATCTAATCTGAGAACGGATTCCCAAGTTGTCTCAATAATTCGGTCCTCATTTCTTTATATCCATAACGCTGATCATCAGCATGGTCTTCTAAGGCTTGCCAGTATCATTTTAGAGCCGCACCTGTCACTAGGCAATGAAAGTCAGAAAGTTGTTCGTACGACAGCTGGTATTGTTCTGGCATACTTTCCAACCAAGCGTGGATGTTGTAGACGGTGGAACAGAAGCAGGTGGCGAATATATTGATGTTTCTACGCCGGCAATTCTTTGGCTCAGTTGCTATATATTTCCGCCATCATTTGCCGGAGTTGGTCTAGTTGTGAAACCATGTGAGCCGCTGACAACCGCTCTTCACTCAGTCTCGTATTGCGTCCACGATGGTCTCCGCCAACTGCTCCTTCCGATACCTCATTAAAAAAGATTCTCCTCAGACATTTCTAGGATCTGCTCTAATTTGGTCCCGAAACTTAGCGACTTGTCTGCGTAGTTGTTGTTTAATTGATGGGATGCTCCTTCGATTAAAAGAATCTGCTGGTACGAAATCGACGGAATATTCGATAGCAGTGTCTACTTGCGTAAGCAACGATCCTACCACCTGGTTCTTTAATACCCTTGCCACGCTACGGATGACTCTTCTTTCTTTAGGGAGTATAACTAAGCTTAACCGCTGAAATTCTTCTAACTGCTGGGGATTGTCCATGCACCTACTACCTAAACAAAAAGTAATAAACTTTCCGTAAAAATTTTTTCTTAGTTTCTTGCCTCAAACCGCACTGTACAATATGCGTATATCAGCAAAACTAATTGCAACAAAAAACAAATCTGGATTACGACTCTTTGAACTGTCGATATCTAAATCAATAATAAAGGGCATATCTCTCTAAACGTATATATAAATAAATTAAATATGCTCCACTTCTAATACAATTTAAAAAAAGGTATTTATGTACTTACAGTATAAAAAATAAATATATAAAAAACTCAAAATTCAAGAATAAGAAATTCAATATGTATTTATTTTAAGCTGATGCAGAAAATTCAAATGCATCAGCTCATTTATTTATATAAAATGAAATTTTAAATTTATATTATTATTATAGTTCACAATAAATCATACGTAAAAATTAAATAAATATTGATATTTAAAAAAAAATTTTACCCCACACCACCATCGAAACTTATCAGCAAAGATCACACGTACGAGTTGTAGAAACCAAAAAGTAGTAGTTCACTATATTGGAATCAGAAATATTAAATGTTTACAGATTAAACTGTGCATCTATACGTATATACTGTATATGGTCAAGTGTTGCAATATCACTTTCCAAACATCCAAAATTTGTAAAAAAAAAGACACTCACAATACCTAAAGCATATCGCCCTGTTTTTTCACTGGTCACATTTACTCTCGCCTAAGCCAAAGCAAAGTTGGCCAGTTAACCCTAATATGTCCGCAGGATTAAGATAGAAGGAAGTTGAAGGAATGGGAACTTGAGTGTCCGTTGGACGCCATTTTTGTTATGTACCCAGTTGTCAGTGGGTGAGAAGTTGAGGCGGTACAGGCATGGTGGTAGCCCGGGCCTCACAGTCACAGCTACACAACAAAAAAATAAAGTTTCATACCAAAAAAAAATTACAAAAGAATTGTGGGAAAGGAACGGGAACAGTCTTAGTCAGTTGGAGCCGGCCTACCCCATTCATTCGCCTGGCGCAAGTGACCTTGAATGCTACTTGACTCCGATACATATAGTAGCATTCCCTATGCTGACATCAGCTCGTAAGTCGGACGTTCAAGTCATGTCCGTCAGTCGGTCCAAGAAATCATCGACGGTTTCTCACACCATCATCCAGGGGAATACCACCTCCCTTCACCACCTATATAAATTTAGCCAATCATTATTACAATTGGGTGTTTTCAATAATTATATAATTAAAATGTAATATAATTTGTTTATATTCATTTAATAGTTTTATTAACAAAAACTATAACTACATTCAGTTTAATGATTATTTAGAAGTAATAAAATAATATCGATAATAATATCGCCAATGGCGTAAAATAAATATGAAAACTACTATTAATAATAATAAA
This sequence comes from Neoceratitis asiatica, assembly GCA_030068015.2. Lineage (NCBI taxonomy): Eukaryota > Metazoa > Arthropoda > Insecta > Diptera > Tephritidae > Neoceratitis > Neoceratitis asiatica. Next base: position 9,641,051 of record CM061529.1, read on the forward strand.
ATAAATCAAATAATAACGCACTGTTTTCTTTGCTTTTATTCGGCGCAAAACTTCGTACGATAAAAAATCTCATGCGATAGAAAAGCTAAATATTAATTTTAAGTGTATGAGGTAATTAAAGCATAATATACCTTTTTTCTCCATCGATGGTGGCGCCAGCATACTCATGAGACATATATAAAAATGCTTTTTATTGATTTTTGATGATCACTAGTTCGTGGTTGCATGCATCGAGCGTTTGTTAATGTGAGGAATGCGGAAAAGAACAAATGTGAGAAAACTAAATTCCGCAAAGCAAAAAAAATTAAGTTTTTGCTAGTCTACTATTGTTTGAACTTATTAAAAAGTCACAAATTTAGGTATATATGAAATAAATAAAAATAAATATGGAAATAAAGTTATTATTCACTAACAATAGAAAACTCGTTCGTAAACTAAAAAAAATAAAAGCATAACAAAAACTACTACATGAAAAAATATTCGGCATAACGAAATTGAACGAATGGAAATGAAAAGTAAAAAAAATGTAAATTAGTGAGTAAGAGCGCAAAACTAAACAAAAGAAGAATATTTGCGAGCGCTGAACAACTTTTCCCATAACGCTTCCGACGGGGCGGTGATGTGCTTCGCTCCCTCAAATATGCTGTGCTGTAATTCTCTTCTCTGCTTCTCCGAATCTCCTCAGATTTCTCCTTCCTCCTTTTCTCAATAGTTCAACGATTTTATGACCATCACTGACACGCATCTGCTGTTTTAACGTGAACAGCTGTAAGGCATTTTTTCTTGTTGTAGAATATTGAAGCTGTTGGTTTTTTACTAGATGCTTTATGCACGACGAATGTAGGCGGCGTATGTGGACTTTTGTCCGCAACTGTATTTGTTGGTGAGGCTATCGCTATTGCTGCTGGTATTCCGTAAAGACTTTTGCTCTTAAAGGCTGCTGACGACTTTCAGAAGTCAGACTTATAGATGTCGGTGCGTGTGTGTGTGTGGGTAGTCACCGTTGCTGGTATTGCCGGTATTCACTGCCGTTGCCGGTAAGTTGTGGCAAATAGCACGCATATATGTACGTAATTCAGTTACACGTTGTAATCAATAGTTGCACTAATGGTTTTTTTCCTTTACGGTCAAAAGCACTTTAGCGATTGACACTCGGTCAACTTGCATTTTTCATTCAGCCCTATTCTGCATTTCGACTCGAATCGAAATTTTCTCCGTTCGGCGGATTTGGTATTCTGCGTTACGTTTCGTTTCGATCAATCTTCGAAACTTTCGATTCTATCCAATTTTATGTATTCTGCATTTCGATCGTAGCTACGTTTTTGTACGTTGTAATTTAGTTGGCGGAGAACAGTTTGATTGTATATTTTTGTGTACTTAAGTAACATAATTTTAACAAAAATGTTAATAAAACATGATTTTGATAATTGGAAAAGTCATAACGATGTCTTTTTTTTAGTTTAATTTGTTTAATGATGCTGTTTGATACAACATAAAAACAATACAATTGATCCGCCAGTAAAAGGCTCCATGATTTCGAGAAAGTTGTATAATGGCATTGACACTGTTGAGTGACACATTCCTATGTTATAATCTGCCGAACACTATGTTTACCTTCCGTAAAAAATCTGCTACTATTCGATTAGGTGGAGATAATCATGTCAAAGTACTAAAGTACTTGATTGAGTTTCTTGCGAAAAACTATCCAGGACATACTTGAAAAAATCTTTATTAAGTTTGAAGTTTGTTATATAAAAGATTACCAATTAAAAACTCAATTTCATAAAATTCATCACTTATCTGAAATTGATAACACTTGTCTCGCAATCCTCATGAAATATCGTCTAGGCTATTGATCTCATTAACCATTAAAAACACGATTTTATTTAAATTTATTTGAATTGTACAAAAACTCATTGCATTTGTTTGCTTTGTTTTGTTTCAATTTCGCACATTCACATGCAACCAGCTGACTTCGAAAATATATTCTCCCTTCCTCTTCTTCTTTCGATTCGATCGTAACTCAGAATACCTAATTTCGATTGTGGCGGAGCGGAGAGCGGGAACGTAATCGAAATGTAGAATAGCCCTGATTATATATCATGAGTTTAACTGTTTATTGTCGCACGGTATTTCGCGGTCTTCGAAACTCGACTTCTAATTAAAATTGTCCAACATGCACTTGTGGATCCTTTAACACCCAAATACTTTCTATCGTTTCTCTGTACTTATACTCACCAGAACTTTAAACCCTTTTGCTTATCGCAAATAACTTCGTCAAAAAAAACATAGAAAATCGATCGTTTGGATCGCTGCTCTTCATTCAACTCATATATGAGCACTTTTGTTTATGCGCAAACATTTGGGACAACATTCAAACAATGTGTTGAAGGTTTTACTTTCCTTAACATATTATTATACTAATTCTTTACATACATACAAATACGGTCACACACAGATTTGCGGATAGACATACACAGATCCACACTTCTTTCAACAAAGGCTGTCGTTACAAGGCTCACAACAAAATTGAGTATTGCAATAGAGACAAAAATATCTCTTCATTTTCGACAGTTTTATGATTAGGAAATGTAACTTATTAAATAGATGAAATCCAGCATTATCAACTAGGATGTTAGCATTGCCAATTCATGAACTACATTCATCAATTACTGGTTTTACTTGCGGTTACTTTTAATAAACGTAAATTATCCAACACTATATAAAAGTTACATATGTATGTGAAGACATCTGATTTCGTTTGCATGCAAGAAATCAAAATCCAGATACACCAGATACAGTATCGCGTTAATATCAATTGAGGATATTTGCTTATCAATCGCAATTTAAGCAATTCTTTCTAAATTGAAACCAGAGCAACATGTCGCTTGTAATACAGTTATGCAAAGCAATTGCAAACCAAAGTGGCGGATTGTATTTTCTGGAGACACTGGTAAAGCTTTCCTTTTATCATTGATTTTAGCAACAATACAATCACGCAATAAATTGTCCAAAAATTCGCTTCATCGGGAATGGCACGTACTCTTTTGGTTGTTGGTTGGTATCCGGATTTCTTCATGAAGGGCTGGTAAAAAACTGTGGAGCACCGTGATGAAGGTTAATTACAGAATTATTTAACAAATCTTTATTTACAGATATGCACATGCATTAAAGCTTATTAGACGAGAACCAATTATTTTGTAATATATGGTCATAAGACTGTGAAATTTGAAATTTGGATTTGCGAAAAAACTGATTGGCTAGTAATATCAACCAATCCATGAACTTGGTTCTTCTTTTGATTAGTTGAATTCAAAAATAAAAATAGAAATCAACTTTAACATTTCTTGTATTCTTATTATAACATTTCTTGTATTCTTGCGTTATAGTTTTGGAAGCAGTTTTATGCTCTACCAAAAATTTTGAAAATTTGTCCAGGTTAGGAGAGTACTTTTGATCAGCTGAAAAAATATCCGCACGTGTTGGTGCTATTACATGATTTGTTGGATGTCGGTTTTCGTACTTTACTTTTGAGCAAAATTTACATCTTGCTGTCATCTCCCTCGTTTTTTCTTCCATCTGCCATCAAAAAAAATTATCTGCGAGTATCTGTTCAACATTTTCCCATGCCGCTCTATGATCATAATTGTGCGCTCAACAACTATAATGTCCCGCTGGTCGTTTTGATCAAATACTTGTATATCCGTAATTAATATTTTCGGTATTGAAGGTGGTCAGTGAAAATGTTCTATAAAAATAATTCCGAAAAATGCTTAGAGCTCACACAATGCCCCAGAGTTATCTTTAACTTGCTTGCTAAATGATTCTCTCTATGACTAAGTGTTCTAGATATATTAGTTATGGGTTTTCTTTCCTGTGAAATTACATGCTCCTAAGCCTTTTGAGGATGTGAATTTTGGAGCTTTATGCTTGTCGGACAGCTTCTCTAGCTGAACGCATTTCGTTTTGGTAATTATCCCACCCCGCACATATTGTGGTCGACTGCAACGTTGCGAGGTAGGCAGTCCGTTTGCTCTCCACTGCAGTTCGGCATTGCTCATCTTAGCAATTCTTTTTCTGACAATTGCTTCCGAAGCGGTTGTACGTAGAAAGTTTGCTATTCCGTTCCACAGCTCTCCTATATCGAGATGTTGATGAGTGCTCTTAGAGAGGCGTGCAATCGAGTTGGAAACCTGCTGACTGTCCGCTGTGATTGCAGCTTTTCGGCATCGGCCCTTCCTTGTATTTGTTGACGGGCGTCCTTTGCTGCACGGGTGTGTATATTTGCTGCTTTAGGATAGTGATCCAGATCGATATTTGGCCCTCGCAACCTACACACGTCTAGAAAACTGGATACATGTCTTCCGTCTATCACAACACACAATGATCGATTTGGTTTCACTTTTGACATCGCGGCGGGCGCTGCGCTCATAAGTGCTCTATAGACTCTCATAAAAAGCTTCATTGGATACATCGTCCTTCTTTTCAGTCGGTGCGTGGGCGCAAATCAGCGTTATGTTGTAGAACTTTTCTGTGATGCTGATTGCAGCTAGATATTCATTCACCATCAGGATGAATGTTAAGACTCGGCAGAGTTTCCTCCCACCACAAACGCAACACCAGATTTGAGTTCCTTTAAATGACCGCTGCTGTAGGTTAGACACAGCCCCACCTCCCGTTCTTGTCCCGTCCTTCGCACTTCTTGGATGGTGGTGATGTCAGCTTTTAGTCTTACGAGGGCACCTATTAAGGAATTGGACATTCCAGGCGATTGCCCTCAAACCGTGATCCGTTAAACGTTTTTAGTGGTCGTCATCAAAATGGGGGTCTCTCAACCTTCGCACTTCTTGGACGGTGGTGATGTCAGCTTTTAGTCTTACGAGGGCACCTATTAAGGAATTGGACATTCCAGGCGATTGCCCTCAAACCGTGATCCTTTAAACGTTTTTAGTGGTCGTCATCAAAATGAGGGTCTCTCAACCGAGACATTTGTTGATTTTTCATTAGAATGAATTTTTTATGTGATGTGTGTCAAACCCTACACACAACCTCAGGATATTCACTTTCTCAAGTCGTGAGATGCTTGAACTATATGCATGAATCGTTTCTGATCCCTCCCAAGTAAATGGTAGTCAAAAACTTTCCTCACTTGCGTGAACTTCTACACATCGCCCCATCCTCAATATAAAATATTCCAGTCAAATTACATAGACAAAAAAATCCGACTGAAGGTACAATAATTCGTATTCAGCTAAAAGTTAATAGGATAGTTCTAAACGCTATAATAAAATAAATCTAAAAGTCCTCATTCATCCAAAAAAAAAATCGGTTAGTTTTATAACACATGTTACACATATACTAAGATTGTGAAATTCTTTGTCCTGATTAAACAATTTTTTTTTTTGTACTACGTACTCGACTAGGAGATATTTTTGTGACCATTAAGTGTGACAATGGCTCGATAAAGCTTATTTGAATTTAGAAATTTTAAGCGCTTCTCTACGTACAGTGGCGGACAAGAGTCAACAAACACCCGCTGTTTTCGTTGAATTGAAAGTCCAAAAGGTTTATTGGAAAATGTAATGATACAGTTTATTTCATTTACTTTCCCTTATCATCAAAAACCAACAAAAATAATTTTTTAGCATAAAATAGTGAAGCTATGACAAAAAAAGCTTAAATCCAACATTGACAAAAGTCTACAAACAGTACATACATAACATATCTTAGCGCAAAAACTTTGATTAATATCAGGTAACCTGATCTTTTTAGTATTTAGTTGTTCACCATTTGCATCAATAACAGCTTGAAGCCGTTGTGACATCGAAGCTACTAAATTTATAAATTTTGAGGGAGTAAAATTGTCTCATGCTTCAATAAGACGTTCTTTGAGTATTGCTCGGTTGGAAATCTAATTTTTTCTAATTTTTCGCTGAAAATTTCTCCCAGACATATTCAATAACATTCAAATTTGGGCTTTTAGGTGGTGTGTGCGTGCTTTGGAGCATGATAAGGCAACCAATCCTTAACAATATGGACCGTATGATTTGGACGATTATCCTGTCCAAATATCCAGCCTGCGCCAAGCTCCTAACTGTCCACCGAAGGCTTCAGATTAGCTTCCAACAATGACTTATATTTCAACCGATTCATATTACTCTCAATAAAAACAAGCTTTCGCACTCCAGATCCCGCAACCGCTCCTCAAATTATTACGTTTGTGCAGTGCTTTCTTTTCTCCAAATTTTTGCTCTTCCATCACTGCCGAATATATTGAACTTCGATTCGTCTGTAAACAAGAATTTTTTCAAAAAATCCATTCCCTTGTCTAAATGTGCTTTGGCGAACTTCAAGCGAAGTTTACGGTTTTTTCAGAAATAAGAAACTTTTTACGTGGCGTTCTCCTGTGGAAGCCGTATCGTTCAGTGCTCTTCGAATTGTTCTTAAATGGACACATTTTCTTGATGAGTTTGCGATGTTTTCGGCTAATTTTGGAGCAGTAACTTTAGGATCATCCTTCCCTTCCTTCAGAATAAAACTAATATATCTTCAAGTTAGCTTCTTCGGGCGGCCAACACGCGGCTGTTTTTCGGTGGATCAATTTTTTCAAAGTTTTTTAAAATGGTGTGTAACTTTCGTGAACTTAGGACAATGGACATTTCTTTTGTTGATGCTAATGTGTTTAAACCACCACTAAATTCAATACTAGCAAATTAGAAAACATAATTTAAAAAAAATAGTAAAACAAGGGTACCTAACCGCCATAACAACACAGCATATCGACACAACTGTTTATAGACTTTTTTCAAGGACATATTTTCATTTTTTCACCATAATTGTTTTATTTTATGTTAGAGAATGGATTGGTTTTAATACACGTGATTAGGAAAGGATTTAAAATAAAACTGTATACCTACATTTTTCAGCAAAGTGATAGTACTTTCTACACAACGAATACAGGCGGTGTTTGTAGACTTTTGACCGCCACTGTATATTTTTGCTTTCTAGGTATTCGGGAATAAAATTTAAAGGATATATATGACAAGTAATATTTGTCCTCGTGAATATACATAGTTTGGTTGAAATACGAGGCTTGCGCTCAAGAAATAACACGACACACATACACAGTTCTCTTCGATTGCAGGGGCGTCGTACATCACGAGTTTTTGCCACGGTCGTACGGTCAGTAAACAATATTAACTGCAAGTTATGTGCGAAGCGATCCGCCTGAAACACCCGTGATTGCGGAAGAACAAAAATTGGCTTTTGCATCATGATTACTCATCGATGCTTGTACGCAACTATTTGATAAAAAAGAACACTTTAATGGTGCCAGTTCCCCGTCACGTTTTTGAACCCAAAACTAAAGAGGCCGATGAGACGCCGACACTAAACTATGATTGAGGAGGAAAAGACTGCATCGAGGGAGGAGCTTTTTTGAGGTCCAAATAGCCATTTGGTTAGAAGTGTGTGTTACGATGCTGAAGGTCATGGGTTCGAAAGCTGGCCGGACGTTGGTCTGTTGATTCAAAATATATAATATTCAAATTATAGAAAAACTATCTTATCCTAGTGTAGAATATTTGTATGTTTACGTGATTGGAATTTAGACATTCACATGAGCATTTTAAATAGTTACTCTTTCTATAAGCATATGCGTGAACATAAAGTAAACGTAATAATACGAGTGTACGCATATTTGCATTATTCTATGTATACAAGCCTTAATATAATTACGTACAAATTACAAATATAGGAATGTGAGCATGCACATTCACCTTGTCAAAAAAATATAAAACTGACCTTATACAATTCAATGTGAGTTGAGATATTTCCTTTAAACGTTGCACATACGTACATATGTATGTATAATTTATTCGTATATGAAGTATATAAAAATGGTTATAAATCCGTGTTATTAAGCTCTTTCATTTTTATAAATGTATGTTTATATATGCATGTACATATATTACATACATATAAGTTTAGGAAGAAGCAAATATAGTAACAACAAACATTTTTACTAAAGTAGCAAACGAACATCAACTTGTGCACGTCAAAAAACATACAAAAAACTTACTAAGAAAAAGAAGAAAAGTAAAAACTCCTATAAACAGAAATATATTTTTGTACTTGCTGTAAGAGTTACATACTTTCATATAAATGTGGTCACATTAATACAGTGACATTCATACATATATGTTCCATCAAATTATGAATGGGAAATGGAGTGCTAGAATATAAATAGTGAAGCAACAGATAAACTCACACATGCGCATGAATATTTAGTGCAGGTATCCTGCAGAGAATACGTAGACTAGTATATAAATATTCTAGTTAAATACTAGTATGAAACAGGATGGAATCATACCAGTTCGTTATTTGTATAGCAGTTAACCAGTAACGGGAATAATAGTCATTTTCTCCACCGGGAATAATAATCATTTTCTCCAAAAGCAATAGTCAGTAGCGGCAACGTCAAGCGGTGATAGCTTTTTATTTAAATGGCTATCTCATATGATAGGTTGTGACAAATGAATCGATATGTTTTCGGCAGCATATATCGTTAATACGTACGCCATTATGATAGCCGAGCGGTTGGAATCTCCCTGCAAACAAATTAATTTATATTTCTACGTTTGTGAATGAAAAACCCAACACTTAGTTGTATGTAACGGCTCGCAGGATATCGCCATATTAAAAATACCAGTTGCTTATATGGGAAGTAGATAGAAGATGAACTAGTTAGTTCAAAAATGCAAACTCGTTGGATTCTAGTTTAAAAAAATAGTATTTTTCCCTGGAACGTATATATGTGCATATGCACTTACACATAGATATATATGTATTTCAACGTATCTTCACCTCTGATTTATTTTATATGTGTCAGTAGATAAATACAAGCTCGAATGTAGATATAAAATGGACACTAAAAATTCTTTCATACAAACATATATACGTGTGTAAGTTAGCATTTATTCCAATTATAGATATGTATCAAATTGTGCATGTATATATATTTGAAAAAAGTATATGAGTAGAAAGGAATAAAGGGGAGCATGTAGTTAAATGCAGACATCAGTTGATATTTTGGTGTAGGAAATTAAAATGAGCATAAAACTTTATGTTAATAAAAATTTTTTTTGTCCTTCCCTCTAGAACTCGTAAATAATACAACAATATGTGCCCTTGTCGTAGTCAATAATTCTGTAATGACTAAATATATACAATACATACATTTTCATGCACGCTGCAGGGAAAAATAGTAGTTTTTAACTAGAATCAAACTAGTTTGCATTTTGCACTAACTAGTTCATCTTCCATCCATTCCCTTGTAAACAACTGGATTTTTTAACCTTGCAATGTCCTCAAAACTGTGATATATAAGTAAGTGTCGAATTTCTAATTCACCATATATATAAATATAAATATAAATTTGCTTGCAGCGAGATTCAAACTGAGAATCTCACGCACTACAGTAATAGCTTCAAACCACTCGTAACCACCATATACTTTGCACATCAATTATTAGGAAATGAAATTCAGCCGAGGCGTATTAAATACTACAAAACCATGGTGGTGAAAATTATATTATTCCCGTTACTGATGAACTGTTTTACAAATAACGAGCTGGTATGATTTCATCCTAGTCTTTCATACTAGCCCACCTTTTCACTTCAGGGCAAGTAACATGTACACTCATACGTATACATGTGTATGGATATTCGTGTACGGACATTAGGCTAAGATTTAGAGCTATGCTCGAGTTATTGAGTAAGTTTTTGATGCAAGTTAGCGACAGAATTGCAATAGCTACTTAACAGTAAATTGTACATGATATATCTTATTAAGGAATCATAAGGCACATCTTAAGTAAACTCGACTTAATTGTTTTTGCATTAATTAATGAGCATTTTCATTATATGCTGTTTTTTATGTTTCAATAAAACTTTATATACATATAGTTTGTAAGAAATTGAACAGAATCTCATTTTTTAGGATCAAAGCCGCGCCAAAAAGTGGAGGCATTTTTGACTGCACTTAATTAAATTAAATTTTAATGGTAGTTATCATGTGGAAATATTTACATTCACTATTTTTCTAGTTTAACGAGAAGTTTAGCACGTTACATCTAACACGTGAAATTGTTTTTCGTTACCTATTTGTTAAATTAATTTTATTACATTAACAACAATATATGTTTTTGGGGTTTTGTTAGCATCGATTTAAACCATAAATATTTAAAACACGTAAGAACATATAAAATTTATTGCAAATTTCAAAATTCTGATTTTTGACCCAAAACCTCATACTTGAACAAATCGGTTGCGTGGTGGCTATATGGTAATGCTGGCGATGCTACAAAACGTCGAGAATAGAGAGTTAAAGGCGTATTCAATTTTTCAATAGAATAAGAAGAACAAAACAAACTAAGTTTCAGTATACAAGAAAATTTATTCTTATGCTACCGTTTACTCATTCTCTTTAAGTTCGTTTATTTTTAATAATACTTAACGACCGCAATAACCCAATGGTAAGTAGTGCGTACTGCCATTCGGAAGGGCTGGATTCGAGTCCTGGTCCAACCACATCGAAAATTATAGGAAATTAATTCTTCTAATGACGGTCGCCCGTCGGCGGGGAATGTCAAGCCCTCTGAGTGTATTTCTGACATGAAATAAAATCTATTCATGAAAATCCATCGGCTGTTCGCAGGAGGCTTAGTATAAGTCCTCCATTTCTTGAAAAACAAAAAATTAAGTTGCATATCACAACTTGGTGGAGTAGCTTGGACGAAAATCACTTCAGCGGTTACATAGCGCCAATGATATATTGAATATTTGATACAGTATATACATATTGGGGCGAAAATGCGAAGCGAATGACAGATGAAAGAGAGGAGCCGACAACTGGCATGTTCTAGAGCGTAAACGAGGCGATTATCGTAAACGACGCGATTATTCCAGGGGTTTCGTTTCCAAGCAGCAAACAAGTATATAAGGACGACATACGACTGCAAGAGTAATCAGTCGTGAATTAAAAGCGTTGCAGTAAAGTAATAAGCAGTACATTGTGAAAGTTGTATACAAGTGATTGTAAATAGTAAAGTAAATTGTAATTGAATTGTGAATTACTGAGTAACCAAAAGGACATTAATTAAATTCTTTATAAATAAAGACACTGCAAATTAAGTTGGCGATTTTATTTAACAATCCAGAGGTCGTACCCGAAAGATTTGGGAAATCATCGAGGTTAATCAGCAAGATCGTAACAATTGGTGTCAGAAGTGGGATTGTTAAATAAATTCCAAAGGATAATTATTGAAAAATGGTGAAGATTCAAGATTTGACGATACCTCCTCTCAAGAAGGAGTTGGCAAAGCGAGGATTGTCTACAACAGGAAATAAGGCAGAGCTGCAATCGAGACTGCGAGAAGCAATGGAAGTCGAAGGTATCGACTTGAACCAATACGAATTCCGCCGCGAGGATGAAGATGTATCCTGAAGGATGTTGACAAGGAAGAGGCTAGTGATTCTGCGAAGGAGTTAGAGCAGCCATCAAGTAAGATTCAAGAAAAGGCTCCTAGCTCATTTGCGGGTATTGACATGAACATGTTATTGGCTGCAATTTCACAAAAATTGGATGCACAGGATGCCCGTAATTCACAAAATATGTCGGTAATGAACGCGAACATGTCACAAATCGATGCCAGCATATCACAAAAGCTGGATGCCAAAAAGTCTGCAATGAATGACAGCGTTACATCACAAATGGTTGAAAAGAGGGAGCAAATATCATCCTTAGGAGGAACCATCGCGCAAATACAGCAAAATCTGGAGAAAGACAATGCAGAACTTAAGGAAAGACAGTATCTAATTGAGAGCAAAGTCAACGAATTGCACGGTCGACAAGACAAAATAGAGGAGCTAATTGAGACCAAAGTGAACAAATTGGAAGGTCGGCAAGAAAAAATGGAAGAGTTAATTGAAGCCAAGTCAACACATTGGAAGGTCGTTTCCGGGATTTGCAGTTAAATCGTCCAACCACTTCAGTGAACGCTCCTAAGGTAAAAACACCATCTTTTGACGGAAAAATTCCCTTCCAAGTCTTCAAGCTCCAGTTTGAGAAGACGGCTGAAACAAATAAATGGAGCATGGGGGAAAAATCTGCTGCACTATTCGTTGCGTTGGAAGGACCTGCGGCAGAACTTTTGCAAACTGTACCTGATTATGAGAGAAATGATTACGACGGATTGATGCCAGCCCTGGAAAGACGCTATGGTAGCGAACACAGAAGACAAATTTGCCAGATGGAGCTAGAAAGGGTGAAAATACAAAAATTCATCAGCGGCATAAAAGACGTTTACACCAAGCGAGAGACATATGCGAATCCAAAGTTAACATTCGCTGAAACAGTGGCGTATGCTCAAACACGTGAAACGGCGGCACTCATAAGCAGACCAGCATACAAAGTCAATAAAGTGGAGGTTGAAACAGCAGATGTGATGACCGAAATATTGAGAACTCTGAAGTCGTTAGAAGGAATGAATCGTTCTGGTGGCAAGAATCAGGCTGGGAAATGCTTTAAATGTGGAAGGCCTGGTCACTTCGCACGCGAATGCAAAACGGGTTCCAGCATACAGGAAGTACAGCGCAAACGGAAGGCTGAGGAGGATAAACCATCAACTTCTCAGTCGTTAAACTAAAACGAGCCAGTCTAAAGGGGCGTATACTGATTCCTGCAATTGAATGCCCCATAATCTCCGTCTCGCAAGTTGGCAGAAAAACGAGCAACATTACTATTGGTGGATATGTGGATGGACGAGCGCGAATATTAACAGTGGATACGGGCGCATCACACTCCATCATTCGAACTGACCTGATCGCTAAAGAAGTGAGACCATTACCTGGAGCAATATTGAAAACGGCGACTGGTGAGGATACCCAAGTAGTGGGAGAAGTAACATGTGAGGTAACAATCGGGAATGTGACGGTATTACACAGTTTTATAGTCGCGCAGATTATGGATGAGGTAATCATAGGAGTGGACTTCTTGATGGTTGAAGGTATCCAGATCGACTTAAATAACAAAGTTATGGAGTATAAGAACATGGAGGTACCACTAAACATTGGCTATGATTTCACATACAGCAGCAAACAAGTGGTTTTAGAAGGCAGTGAACTGATTACACCGAAGTCAGAAGCAGTTGTTTGGGCGAAAATTAATGGAGATTGTGGGACAAACAAATTGTGGGTTGTGGAAGCAGCACAAAATTCTACACTGGACTTACTTATTGGAAAAACCCTGGCTAAGACACGAAAGAATGGACGCATCCCAGTGAGAGTATTAAATGACTTCAGATCATCAGTAAAAATTCCTAGTGGAACTGTATTAGGGCAATGTCAAGAGGTAGAAGCCACTAATAACAGCAATGATTCATCTGGGATCGACTATTGGCAGCAAGGAGATGGAGGAAGATATCCATGCATGGACGCAAGGGTTGAAAGACAAGTACAAGCACAAGGCCAGCCAGATGATCTGTAAATACTCCAACATATTCGACAAGTCAGACAAACCAGTCAGGACCAACGTAGTGAAGCATAGCATTGATACTGGTGACGCAAGACCAATTCGTCAAGCTCCTCGAAGCGTTCCACTAGCCAAACGTGACGCTGTTGGCCAAATAATTAGGGAAATGAGCGAAAGCGATGTTATCGGACCATCGGCAAGTCCATGCAGCTCTCCGGTGGTACTCGTAAAGAAGAAAGATGGCCAGTTGCGGTTCTGCGTGGACTATCGGAGATTAAATGATGTTACAAAGAAAGACAGCTATCCTTTGCCCAGGATCGATGATACACTAGACTCGTTAACTGGCACAGAATGGTTCTCAACACTTGACCTTAAGAGCGGGTATTGGCAAGTAGAAGTGAGTGAAGAAGATAAAGAGAAGACAGCCTTTAGTGCTGGCAACGGTCTATGGCAATTTACGGTAATGCCATTTGGTTTATGCAACGCTCCTGCCACTTTTGAAAGATTAATGGACCATGTGTTCAAAGGACTACACTGGAAGACCTGTTTGGTGTATCTGGATGACATAATCGTATTGGGAAAGAGCTTCGACGAACATCTGAGTAATTTGGAAGAAGTTTTCCAGAGAATAGCTGGCGCTGGTCTTAAACTAAGTCCTAAGAAGTGCTCTTTATTCAAGAAGGAGGTGAATTACTTAGGTCATCAAGTAACCACGAAGGGCGTGTGTACTGCGAAGGAAAAAATAGAAGCAGTGAAGGATTGGCCGAGACCCAGAAATTTGCATGAATTAAGAAGTTTCCTTGGGCTGTGTACCTACTATCGCCGCTTTGTTCCGAATTTCGCCAGTGTAGCTCACAGTCTCCATGAACTCACAAGGAAAAATAGACCTTTCGAGTGGAAAACTGAACAAGAAGAGGCTTTCCAAGCTTTAAAAGAACGACTATGCACTGCACCTATGCTAGCGTACCCGGTTCCAGGTGCAACATTTATTCTGGACACAGATGCTAGTGGTTATGGCATAGGAGGGGTATTCTCGCAAGTGATTGATGGGCAGGAGAAGATAGTTGCCTACTATAGCCGGTCTATTGGGAAACCAGAGCGGAACTACTGCGTAACGCGGTGAGAACTATTAGCGTTGGTGGATTACAGTAAACACTTCCACAAATATCTGTATGGTCAACATTTCCGCGTTAGAACGGATCATGCAGCGCTGAAGTGGCTACTACACTTCAAGAATCCCGAAGGGCAGCTTGCACGGTGGATTGAGAGGCTGCAAAATTATGACTTCACATGCTGACGCTATGTCCCGTCGACCACGTAGTTTGGAATGTAAGCATTGCATTGAGGGTAAAGAAGACATAATAGACGCCCGGCTAATGACAGTTACATCAGCAGAAGAGTGGGAGGCAAGTCACTTAAGGAAATGTCAGCAAGAAGATCCGGACTTGGGATTGGTAATGCACGGATTGGAGGTGAACAGACTGCCAAGTAAAGAACAAATGGCAGCGGAAAGTCCCATCGCGAAAGCATACTGGGCACAATGGACCAGTTTAGAATTGTAGAATTGATATCTGGCTGTTTGCATAGAATATGGGAAAGTGAAGATGGCCAGTGCTCTCGGAAGCTTATAGTAGTTCCGAGGTTAAGAATTCCGGATGTTCTTAAGGAATTCCATAATGGTCCTAGTGGAGGGTACCTAGGCATTACAAAAACGCTGGAGAAGATCAAGCAGCGGTTCTATTGGGTTGGCTGTCCAAATTCACGAAGTCATGGGCAGATGAAGCAGTATAACTCAGGTGCACAATTTGAGCGAGTTGCCATGGATGTAGCCGGTCTATTCCCTATGAGCAGACAAGGAAACAAATACGTTCTTGTGGTTATGGACTACTTTAGTAAATGGCCTGAGGTCTACCCAATTCCAAACCAGGAAGCGAAAACAGTTGCGGATGCATTCACTCACAATTTGGTTACCAGATACGGTGCGCCTATAGAATTGCACTCAGACCAAGGAAGAAACTTTGAAGCGGCGTTGTTCCAAGAGATGTGCCAGATACTTGGTATTCGGAAAACACGAACGACAGCCCTGCATCCTCAATCAGATGGCATGGTAGAGCGCTTCAACCGGACCTTGGAAGAGCACTTGCGGAAAGTAGTGGAAAAGAATCAAGATGACTGGGATGTACACATACCGCTTTTCCTGATGGGATATCGGTCCGCAGTGCATGAAACAACAGGTCAAACACCTGCCAGGATACTGTTTGGTAGTGAACTTCGGTTGCCCAGCGATTTAAAATTTGGAATTACTGGTGATGCGAGAAGAATTGGGAAGGAAGCGTCTACTGTTCTCGAGTAAGAGTTAAGAGAGATACATGCTCTTGTGAGGCAGCGAACTCAAATTATGAGTGACAAAATGAAGGCTAGGTATGACAAGGCGATGAACTCCGAAGGCTTCCAAAATGGAGATTTGGTGTTGCTGTACAATCCACAACGAAAGAGAGGTTTGTCCCCAAAACTTCAATGCAATTGGGAAGGTCCATACAAGATAATCAAACGACTAAACGACGTAGTGTATCGAATACAAACTGTGGGGAAGCCGAGAAACAAGATGAAAGTGGTCCACCTAGAGAGGCTTGCTGCGTTGGGAACAGCGAATGTGTCTGATCGGGACGATCAGACTTAGGTGGAGGGCAGTGCGGCGAAAATGGGAAGCGAATGACAGATGAAAGAGAGGAGCCGACAACTGGCATGTTCTAGAGCGTAAACGAGGCGATTATCGTAAACGATAATTATCGTAAGGCGATTATCGTAAACGACGCGATTATTCCAAGGGTTTCGTTTTCAAGCAGCAAACAAGTATATAAGGACGACATACGACTGCAAGAGTAATCAGTCGTGAATTAAAAGCGTTGCAGTAAAGTAATAAGCAGTACATTGTGAAAGTTGTATACAAGTGATTGTAAATAGTAAAGTAAATTGTAATTGAATTGTGAATTACTGAGTAATCAAAAGGACATTAATTAAATTCTTTATAAATAAAGACACTGCAAATTAAGTTGGCGATTTTATTTAACAATCCAGAGGTCGTACCCGAAAGATTTGGGAAATCATCGAGGTTAATCAGCAAGATCGTAACAATTGGTGTCAGAAGTGGGATTGTTAAATAAATTCCAAAGGATAATTATTGAAAAATGGTGAAGATTCAAGATTTGACGATACCTCCTCTCAAGAAGGAGTTGGCAAAGCGAGGATTGTCTACAACAGGAAATAAGGCAGAGCTGCAATCGAGACTGCGAGAAGCAATGGAAGTCGAAGGTATCGACTTGAACCAATACGAATTCCGCCGCGAGGATGAAGATGTATCCTGAAGGATGTTGACAAGGAAGAGGCTAGTGATTCTGCGAAGGAGTTAGAGCAGCCATCAAGTAAGATTCAAGAAAAGGCTCCTAGCTCATTTGCGGGTATTGACATGAACATGTTATTGGCTGCAATTTCACAAAAATTGGATGCACAGGATGCCCGTAATTCACAAAATATGTCGGTAATGAACGCGAACATGTCACAAATCGATGCCAGCATATCACAAAAGCTGGATGCCAAAAAGTCTGCAATGAATGACAGCGTTACATCACAAATGGTTGAAAAGAGGGAGCAAATATCATCCTTAGGAGGAACCATCGCGCAAATACAGAAAAATCTGGAGAAAGACAATGCAGAACTTAAGGAAAGACAGGATCTAATTGAGAGCAAAGTCAACGAATTGCACGGTCGACAAGACAAAATAGAGGAGCTAATTGAGACCAAAGTGAACAAATTGGAAGGTCGGCAAGAAAAAATGGAAGAGTTAATTGAAGCCAAGTCAACACATTGGAAGGTCGTTTCCGGGATTTGCAGTTAAATCGTCCAACCACTTCAGTGAACGCTCCTAAGGTAAAAACACCATCTTTTGACGGAAAAATTCCCTTCCAAGTCTTCAAGCTCCAGTTTGAGAAGACGGCTGAAACAAATAAATGGAGCATGGGGGAAAAATCTGCTGCACTATTCGTTGCGTTGGAAGGACCTGCGGCAGAACTTTTGCAAACTGTACCTGATTATGAGAGAAATGATTACGACGGATTGATGCCAGCCCTGGAAAGACGCTATGGTAGCGAACACAGAAGACAAATTTGCCAGATGGAGCTAGAAAGGGTGAAAATACAAAAATTCATCAGCGGCATAAAAGACGTTTACACCAAGCGAGAGACATATGCGAATCCAAAGTTAACATTCGCTGAAACAGTGGCGTATGCTCAAACACGTGAAACGGCGGCACTCATAAGCAGACCAGCATACAAAGTCAATAAAGTGGAGGTTGAAACAGCAGATGTGATGACCGAAATATTGAGAACTCTGAAGTCGTTAGAAGGAATGAATCGTTCTGGTGGCAAGAATCAGGCTGGGAAATGCTTTAAATGTGGAAGGCCTGGTCACTTCGCACGCGAATGCAAAACGGGTTCCAGCATACAGGAAGTACAGCGCAAACGGAAGGCTGAGGAGGATAAACCATCAACTTCTCAGTCGTTAAACTAAAACGAGCCAGTCTAAAGGGGCGTATACTGATTCCTGCAATTGAATGCCCCATAATCTCCGTCTCGCAAGTTGGCAGAAAAACGAGCAACATTACTATTGGTGGATATGTGGATGGACGAGCGCGAATATTAACAGTGGATACGGGCGCATTACACTCCATCATTCGAACTGACCTGATCGCTAAAGAAGTGAGACCATTACCTGGAGCAATATTGAAAACGGCGACTGGTGAGGATACCCAAGTAGTGGGAGAAGTAACATGTGAGGTAACAATCGGGAATGTGACTGTATTACACAGTTTTATAGTCGCGCAGATTGTGGATGAGGTAATCATAGGAGTGGACTTCTTGATGGTTGAAGGTATCCAGATCGACTTAAATAACAAAGTTATGGAGTATAAGAACATGGAGGTACCACTAAACATTGGCTATGATTTCACATACAGCAGCAAACAAGTGGTTTTAGAAGGCAGTGAACTGATTACACCGAAGTCAGAAGCAGTTGTTTGGGCGAAAATTAATGGAGATTGTGGGACAAACAAATTGTGGGTTGTGGAAGCAGCACAAAATTCTACACTGGACTTACTTATTGGAAAAACCCTGGCTAAGACACGAAAGAATGGACGCATCCCAGTGAGAGTATTAAATGACTTCAGATCATCAGTAAAAATTCCTAGTGGAACTGTATTAGGGCAATGTCAAGAGGTAGAAGCCACTAATAACAGCAATGATTCATCTGGGATCGACTATTGGCAGCAAGGAGATGGAGGAAGATATCCATGCATGGACGCAAGGGTTGAAAGACAAGTACAAGCACAAGGCCAGCCAGATGATCTGTAAATACTCCAACATATTCGACAAGTCAGACAAACCAGTCAGGACCAACGTAGTGAAGCATAGCATTGATACTGGTGACGCAAGACCAATTCGTCAAGCTCCTCGAAGCGTTCCACTAGCCAAACGTGACGCTGTTGGCCAAATAATTAGGGAAATGAGCGAAAGCGATGTTATCGGACCATCGGCAAGTCCATGCAGCTCTCCGGTGGTACTCGTAAAGAAGAAAGATGGCCAGTTGCGGTTCTGCGTGGACTATCGGAGATTAAATGATGTTACAAAGAAAGACAGCTATCCTTTGCCCAGGATCGATGATACACTAGACTCGTTAACTGGCACAGAATGGTTCTCAACACTTGACCTTAAGAGCGGGTATTGGCAAGTAGAAGTGAGTGAAGAAGATAAAGAGAAGACAGCCTTTAGTGCTGGCAACGGTCTATGGCAATTTACGGTAATGCCATTTGGTTTATGCAACGCTCCTGCCACTTTTGAAAGATTAATGGACCATGTGTTCAAAGGACTACACTGGAAGACCTGTTTGGTGTATCTGGATGACATAATCGTATTGGGAAAGAGCTTCGACGAACATCTGAGTAATTTGGAAGAAGTTTTCCAGAGAATACTGGCGCTGGTCTTAAACTAAGTCCTAAGAAGTGCTCTTTATTCAAGAAGGAGGTGAATTACTTAGGTCATCAAGTAACCACGAAGGGCGTGTGTACTGCGAAGGAAAAAATAGAAGCAGTGAAGGATTGGCCGAGACCCAGAAATTTGCATGAATTAAGAAGTTTCCTTGGGCTGTGTACCTACTATCGCCGCTTTGTTCCGAATTTCGCCAGTGTAGCTCACAGTCTCCATGAACTCACAAGGAAAAATAGACCTTTCGAGTGGAAAACTGAACAAGAAGAGGCTTTCCAAGCTTTAAAAGAACGACTATGCACTGCACCTATGCTAGCGTACCCGGTTCCAGGTGCAACATTTATTCTGGACACAGATGCTAGTGGTTATGGCATAGGAGGGGTATTCTCGCAAGTGATTGATGGGCAGGAGAAGATAGTTGCCTACTATAGCCGGTCTATTGGGAAACCAGAGCGGAACTACTGCGTAACGCGGTGAGAACTATTAGCGTTGGTGGATTACAGTAAACACTTCCACAAATATCTGTATGGTCAACATTTCCGCGTTAGAACGGATCATGCAGCGCTGAAGTGGCTACTACACTTCAAGAATCCCAGCAGCTTGCACGGTGGATTGAGAGGCTGCAAAATTATGACTTCACATGCTGACGCTATGTCCCGTCGACCACGTAGTTTGGAATGTAAGCATTGCATTGAGGGTAAAGAAGACATAATAGACGCCCGGCTAATGACAGTTACATCAGCAGAAGAGTGGGAGGCAAGTCACTTAAGGAAATGTCAGCAAGAAGATCCGGACTTGGGATTGGTAATGCACGGATTGGAGGTGAACAGACTGCCAAGTAAAGAACAAATGGCAGCGGAAAGTCCCATCGCGAAAGCATACTGGGCACAATGGACCAGTTTAGAATTGTAGAATTGATATCTGGCTGTTTGCATAGAATATGGGAAAGTGAAGATGGCCAGTGCTCTCGGAAGCTTATAGTAGTTCCGAGGTTAAGAATTCCGGATGTTCTTAAGGAATTCCATAATGGTCCTAGTGGAGGGTACCTAGGCATTACAAAAACGCTGGAGAAGATCAAGCAGCGGTTCTATTGGGTTGGCTGTCCAAATTCACGAAGTCATGGGCAGATGAAGCAGTATAACTCAGGTGCACAATTTGAGCGAGTTGCCATGGATGTAGCCGGTCTATTCCCTATGAGCAGACAAGGAAACAAATACGTTCTTGTGGTTATGGACTACTTTAGTAAATGGCCTGAGGTCTACCCAATTCCAAACCAGGAAGCGAAAACAGTTGCGGATGCATTCACTCACAATTTGGTTACCAGATACGGTGCGCCTATAGAATTGCACTCAGACCAAGGAAGAAACTTTGAAGCGGCGTTGTTCCAAGAGATGTGCCAGATACTTGGTATTCGGAAAACACGAACGACAGCCCTGCATCCTCAATCAGATGGCATGGTAGAGCGCTTCAACCGGACCTTGGAAGAGCACTTGCGGAAAGTAGTGGAAAAGAATCAAGATGACTGGGATGTACACATACCGCTTTTCCTGATGGGATATCGGTCCGCAGTGCATGAAACAACAGGTCAAACACCTGCCAGGATACTGTTTGGTAGTGAACTTCGGTTGCCCAGCGATTTAAAATTTGGAATTACTGGTGATGCGAGAAGAATTGGGAAGGAAGCGTCTACTGTTCTCGAGTAAGAGTTAAGAGAGATACATGCTCTTGTGAGGCAGCGAACTCAAATTATGAGTGACAAAATGAAGGCTAGGTATGACAAGGCGATGAACTCCGAAGGCTTCCAAAATGGAGATTTGGTGTTGCTGTACAATCCACAACGAAAGAGAGGTTTGTCCCCAAAACTTCAATGCAATTGGGAAGGTCCATACAAGATAATCAAACGACTAAACGACGTAGTGTATCGAATACAAACTGTGGGGAAGCCGAGAAACAAGATGAAAGTGGTCCACCTAGAGAGGCTTGCTGCGTTGGGAACAGCGAATGTGTCTGATCGGGACGATCAGACTTAGGTGGAGGGCAGTGCGGCGAAAATGGGAAGCGAATGACAGATGAAAGAGAGGAGCCGACAACTGGCATGTTCTAGAGCGTAAACGAGGCGATTATCGTAAACGATAATTATCGTAAGGCGATTATCGTAAACGACGCGATTATTCCAAGGGTTTCGTTTTCAAGCAGCAAACAAGTATATAAGGACGACATACGACTGCAAGAGTAATCAGTCGTGAATTAAAAGCGTTGCAGTAAAGTAATAAGCAGTACATTGTGAAAGTTGTATACAAGTGATTGTAAATAGTAAAGTAAATTGTAATTGAATTGTGAATTACTGAGTAATCAAAAGGACATTAATTAAATTCTTTATAAATAAAGACACTGCAAATTAAGTTGGCGATTTTATTTAACAATCCAGAGGTCGTACCCGAAAGATTTGGGAAATCATCGAGGTTAATCAGCAAGATCGTAACAATTGGTGTCAGAAGTGGGATTGTTAAATAAATTCCAAAGGATAATTATTGAAAAATGGTGAAGATTCAAGATTTGACGATACCTCCTCTCAAGAAGGAGTTGGCAAAGCGAGGATTGTCTACAACAGGAAATAAGGCAGAGCTGCAATCGAGACTGCGAGAAGCAATGGAAGTCGAAGGTATCGACTTGAACCAATACGAATTCCGCCGCGAGGATGAAGATGTATCCTGAAGGATGTTGACAAGGAAGAGGCTAGTGATTCTGCGAAGGAGTTAGAGCAGCCATCAAGTAAGATTCAAGAAAAGGCTCCTAGCTCATTTGCGGGTATTGACATGAACATGTTATTGGCTGCAATTTCACAAAAATTGGATGCACAGGATGCCCGTAATTCACAAAATATGTCGGTAATGAACGCGAACATGTCACAAATCGATGCCAGCATATCACAAAAGCTGGATGCCAAAAAGTCTGCAATGAATGACAGCGTTACATCACAAATGGTTGAAAAGAGGGAGCAAATATCATCCTTAGGAGGAACCATCGCGCAAATACAGAAAAATCTGGAGAAAGACAATGCAGAACTTAAGGAAAGACAGGATCTAATTGAGAGCAAAGTCAACGAATTGCACGGTCGACAAGACAAAATAGAGGAGCTAATTGAGACCAAAGTGAACAAATTGGAAGGTCGGCAAGAAAAAATGGAAGAGTTAATTGAAGCCAAGTCAACACATTGGAAGGTCGTTTCCGGGATTTGCAGTTAAATCGTCCAACCACTTCAGTGAACGCTCCTAAGGTAAAAACACCATCTTTTGACGGAAAAATTCCCTTCCAAGTCTTCAAGCTCCAGTTTGAGAAGACGGCTGAAAAAAATAAATGGAGCATGGGGAAAAATCTGCTGCACTATTCGTTGCGTTGGAAGGACCTGCGGCAGAACTTTTGCAAACTGTACCTGATTATGAGAGAAATGATTACGACGGATTGATGCCAGCCCTGGAAAGACGCTATGGTAGCGAACACAGAAGACAAATTTGCCAGATGGAGCTAGAAAGGGTGAAAATACAAAAATTCATCAGCGGCATAAAAGACGTTTACACCAAGCGAGAGACATATGCGAATCCAAAGTTAACATTCGCTGAAACAGTGGCGTATGCTCAAACACGTGAAACGGCGGCACTCATAAGCAGACCAGCATACAAAGTCAATAAAGTGGAGGTTGAAACAGCAGATGTGATGACCGAAATATTGAGAACTCTGAAGTCGTTAGAAGGAATGAATCGTTCTGGTGGCAAGAATCAGGCTGGGAAATGCTTTAAATGTGGAAGGCCTGGTCACTTCGCACGCGAATGCAAAACGGGTTCCAGCATACAGGAAGTACAGCGCAAACGGAAGGCTGAGGAGGATAAACCATCAACTTCTCAGTCGTTAAACTAAAACGAGCCAGTCTAAAGGGGCGTATACTGATTCCTGCAATTGAATGCCCCATAATCTCCGTCTCGCAAGTTGGCAGAAAAACGAGCAACATTACTATTGGTGGATATGTGGATGGACGAGCGCGAATATTAACAGTGGATACGGGCGCATTACACTCCATCATTCGAACTGACCTGATCGCTAAAGAAGTGAGACCATTACCTGGAGCAATATTGAAAACGGCGACTGGTGAGGATACCCAAGTAGTGGGAGAAGTAACATGTGAGGTAACAATCGGGAATGTGACTGTATTACACAGTTTTATAGTCGCGCAGATTGTGGATGAGGTAATCATAGGAGTGGACTTCTTGATGGTTGAAGGTATCCAGATCGACTTAAATAACAAAGTTATGGAGTATAAGAACATGGAGGTACCACTAAACATTGGCTATGATTTCACATACAGCAGCAAACAAGTGGTTTTAGAAGGCAGTGAACTGATTACACCGAAGTCAGAAGCAGTTGTTTGGGCGAAAATTAATGGAGATTGTGGGACAAACAAATTGTGGGTTGTGGAAGCAGCACAAAATTCTACACTGGACTTACTTATTGGAAAAACCCTGGCTAAGACACGAAAGAATGGACGCATCCCAGTGAGAGTATTAAATGACTTCAGATCATCAGTAAAAATTCCTAGTGGAACTGTATTAGGGCAATGTCAAGAGGTAGAAGCCACTAATAACAGCAATGATTCATCTGGGATCGACTATTGGCAGCAAGGAGATGGAGGAAGATATCCATGCATGGACGCAAGGGTTGAAAGACAAGTACAAGCACAAGGCCAGCCAGATGATCTGTAAATACTCCAACATATTCGACAAGTCAGACAAACCAGTCAGGACCAACGTAGTGAAGCATAGCATTGATACTGGTGACGCAAGACCAATTCGTCAAGCTCCTCGAAGCGTTCCACTAGCCAAACGTGACGCTGTTGGCCAAATAATTAGGGAAATGAGCGAAAGCGATGTTATCGGACCATCGGCAAGTCCATGCAGCTCTCCGGTGGTACTCGTAAAGAAGAAAGATGGCCAGTTGCGGTTCTGCGTGGACTATCGGAGATTAAATGATATTACAAAGAAAGACAGCTATCCTTTGCCCAGGATCGATGATACACTAGACTCGTTAACTGGCACAGAATGGTTCTCAACACTTGACCTTAAGAGCGGGTATTGGCAAGTAGAAGTGAGTGAAGAAGATAAAGAGAAGACAGCCTTTAGTGCTGGCAACGGTCTATGGCAATTTACGGTAATGCCATTTGGTTTATGCAACGCTCCTGCCACTTTTGAAAGATTAATGGACCATGTGTTCAAAGGACTACACTGGAAGACCTGTTTGGTGTATCTGGATGACATAATCGTATTGGGAAAGAGCTTCGACGAACATCTGAGTAATTTGGAAGAAGTTTTCCAGAGAATACTGGCGCTGGTCTTAAACTAAGTCCTAAGAAGTGCTCTTTATTCAAGAAGGAGGTGAATTACTTAGGTCATCAAGTAACCACGAAGGGCGTGTGTACTGCGAAGGAAAAAATAGAAGCAGTGAAGGATTGGCCGAGACCCAGAAATTTGCATGAATTAAGAAGTTTCCTTGGGCTGTGTACCTACTATCGCCGCTTTGTTCCGAATTTCGCCAGTGTAGCTCACAGTCTCCATGAACTCACAAGGAAAAATAGACCTTTCGAGTGGAAAACTGAACAAGAAGAGGCTTTCCAAGCTTTAAAAGAACGACTATGCACTGCACCTATGCTAGCGTACCCGGTTCCAGGTGCAACATTTATTCTGGACACAGATGCTAGTGGTTATGGCATAGGAGGGGTATTTTCGCAAGTGATTGATGGGCAGGAGAAGATAGTTGCCTACTATAGCCGGTCTATTGGGAAACCAGAGCGGAACTACTGCGTAACGCGGAGAGAACTATTAGCGTTGGTGGATTACAGTAAACACTTCCACAAATATCTGTATGGTCAACATTTCCGCGTTAGAACGGATCATGCAGCGCTGAAGTGGCTACTACAGTTCAAGAATCCCGAAGGGCGGCTTGCACGGTGGATTGAGAGGCTGCAAAGTTATGACTTCACATGCTGACGCTATGTCCCGTCGACCACGTAGTTTGGAATGTAAGCATTGCATTGAGGGTAAAGAAGACATAATAGACGTCCGGCTAATGACAGTTACATCAGCAGAAGAGTGGGAGGCAAGTCACTTAAGGAAATGTCAGCAAGAAGATCCGGACTTGGGATTGGTAATGCACGGATTGGAGGTGAACAGACTGCCAAGTAAAGAACAAATGGCAGCGGAAAGTCCCATCGCGAAAGCATACTGGGCACAATGGACCAGTTTAGAATTGTAGAATTGATATCTGGCTGTTTGCATAGAGTATGGGAAAGTGAAGATGGCCAGTGCTCTCGGAAGCTTATAGTAGTTCCGAGGTTAAGAATTCCGGATGTTCTTAAGGAATTCCATAATGGTCCTAGTGGAGGGTACCTAGGCATTACAAAAACGCTGGAGAAGATCAAGCAGCGGTTCTATTGGGTTGGCTGTCCAAATTCACGAAGTCATGGGCAGATGAAGCAGTATAACTCAGGTGCACAATTTGAGCGAGTTGCCATGGATGTAGCCGGTCTATTCCCTATGAGCAGACAAGGAAACAAATACGTTCTTGTGGTTATGGACTACTTTAGTAAATGGCCTGAGGTCTACCCAATTCCAAACCAGGAAGCGAAAACAGTTGCGGATGCATTCACTCACAATTTGGTTACCAGATACGGTGCGCCTATAGAATTGCACTCAGACCAAGGAAGAAACTTTGAAGCGGCGGTGTTCCAAGAGATGTGCCAGATACTTGGTATTCGGAAAACACGAACGACAGCCCTGCATCCTCAATCAGATGGCATGGTAGAGCGCTTCAACCGGACCTTGGAAGAGCACTTGCGGAAAGTAGTGGAAAAGAATCAAGATGACTGGGATGTACACATACCGCTTTTCCTGATGGGATATCGGTCGGCAGTGCATGAAACAACAGGTCAAACACCTGCCAGGATACTGTTTGGTAGTGAACTTCGGTTGCCCAGCGATTTAAAATTTGGAATTACTGGTGATGCGAGAAGAATTGGGAAGGAAGCGTCTACTGTTCTCGAGTAAGAGTTAAGAGAGATACATGCTCTTGTGAGGCAGCGAACTCAAATTATGAGTGACAAAATGAAGGCTAGGTATGACAAGGCGATGAACTCCGAAGGCTTCCAAAATGGAGATTTGGTGTTGCTGTACAATCCACAACGAAAGAGAGGTTTGTCCCCAAAACTTCAATGCAATTGGGAAGGTCCATACAAGATAATCAAACGACTAAACGACGTAGTGTATCGAATACAAACTGTGGGGAGGCCGAGAAACAAGATGAAAGTGGTCCACCTAGAGAGGCTTGCTGCGTTGGGAACAGCGAATGTGTCTGATCGGGACGATCAGACTTAGGTGGAGGGCAGTGTGGCGAAAATGGGAAGCGAATGACAGATGAAAGAGAGGAGCCGACAACTGGCATGTTCTAGAGCGTAAACGAGGCGATTATCGTAAACGATAATTATCGTAAGGCGATTATCGTAAACGACGCGATTATTCCAGGGGTTTCGTTTTCAAGCAGCAAACAAGTATATAAGGACGACATACGACTGCAAGAGTAATCAGTCGTGAATTAAAAGCGTTGCAGTAAAGTAATAAGCAGTACATTGTGAAAGTTGTATACAAGTTATTGTAAATAGTAAAGTAAATTGTAATTGAATTGTGAATTACTGAGTAATCAAAAGGACATTAATTAAATTCTTTATAAATAAAGAAACTGCAAATTAAGTTGGCGATTTTATTTAACAATCCAGAGGTCGTACCCGAAAGATTTGGGAAATCATCGAGGTTAATCAGCAAGATCGTAACAATATAATAGCTTTTGAATATTTTAGTTCGTACATCTTATATGCAAAATAAATTTTGTTTGTCAACTTCTACTTCTTTATAATTTCTTCTCTTCTTTGGTTTATTCTTCTTTCTTTTACACTACCATCTTCAACACCTACTCGTTACTTCATCATATAACGCACTGGTAAAATTGGAAATTCCATTTGCTCAACGTTGAAGTAGCGCTATTGTGGAATGGGCCCATCGTACAATTCTACAAGTAGGAAAACTGTCATATGGTTAAAAACACCTGAGATCGCCTGATCGAAATACTCCACTTTCTCACACAGGGAAAAATATCACCGAAACGAATGATACTAAATTTTGCATTTTATATATTAAAACAAACATCAAGTACTTAATTTATAGAAAACATAAGAAAAAATAAAAACACACTTATTAAAATTTTATATTAAATGTATTTTATTAGGCACTTAAGTATGACTTTTCCACACCACCATTGTTGAGCCTAGACATGACTCCAATATATACTATAACAAGAAGATTCGAAATATACTGTAAAAACTTTTTTCGATATTTGCATTCATTTATAAACCCGTTTGGATGTTTTACCATTTGATGATGGCTGTATTGTTCTCCTGGGTAAAATAATTTTTTTTTTTTGTGATTCTCCCTCGATCCTTTGTAAAGGCATTAATCAATTATGTTGCTTAAAATATTTGTAATATAAATAGGCGGAATAATAAACAAATGAGCAATTTGTAATGATCAGTGATATATGGAATATGATATACTTACAATATGAAAAAATTAATTTCACTATTATGCAGCGATAAATAATATTAATAATTCGAAAATATAAAATTTTCCATTTTCTTTGCTACACTAAATTTAAGCAATGTTATCCAATGTTTTCACCACTGTAGAAATTTCTAGAAAAAATTAATTTATTAAATGGTTTAAGTTTCAAATATATTTAATTTATACACCCCATAATAATAGAGTATATATATATAAGAGCTTAAGGCTTTGTTCAACTAGCAGTGCGATTATTTGAGCATTTCGCGTATTTTGAAAAAAACTTACCCTTTTTTCTCACAACTTTCTTTAATTATATAAAACTTATGCAAACGCCAATGAAATTTTGACAAAAAATATCTAAATTTTTTGTTCTGCTGAGCAACGAGTATCGAGCTAGCGATGAACTTTAATCTTCTCGTTTCATTTTTTTAAATCTTCTTAAATTTAAGACTTTCACCGAAGGAATATTAAGCACCTCAACTAAAAACTAGTGGTTTTACTCAAAAATCAGGGAAACGTAACAAAATATTTTATAAGCTACTCGCTGCTCGTGCCTATCTCCGAATTAACTGAACCGATGGCGGAAGGTCGCGGTTACACTTGCCTCCTTCACTGAGCAGCTACATATTTGCTCATCAGCTGCTATAAAGTAAATTGCGATTAAGAAACGTTGAGAATGAAGAAATTAATTATTAGTTTAAAAAAAATTATACGATGGCAGCAGAATTCCCAGATATATAAATAAAATACTTTGTTTTTGATTAGCGAAAAACTATACAATAAAGAAGAAAAAGAATACAAAGAAAAAGGAACCACAATAAGTATAATGCTGACAAGTAAAAAATAGAAATACCGTATTGATGTGCATATTGCAAATAAAGGAAGATGTGCTAGAAGTAAACATTTCCAACACGCTCTTATGACTCACTTTAGGTAACGATTTGGTCGTAACGTGGGCAATCATATCCTGCGTTGGAACATGTTGCAACTGAAAATATCCAGCGGCTATTGATTCACGAATAAAATGGAGCCTTATATCAATATGTTTCGTCCGAGCATGAAATTTTTGTTATCGACAAAAATCTTGATATCGATAAACACTTGCAAACCCAGCTCACATAAAAGAGTCCGCAAGTAAATTGCTTCTTTCGCTGCTTCTGCTAAACTAACGTATTCTGCTTCAACCGAAGATAACGCGAATGTGCGCTGCTTTTGCGATTTCCAAGTTATCGCAGAGCCACTTAGTAGAAAAATATAGCAGGTATATGATCGACAGCAAACTGCACAATCGCCTAAGTCGGCATCGGTATACCCTATTAACGGATGACCTCTTTTGCGAAACTTCAATCCGCGATAGGCTGTTTCAGCAAGGTATCTAAGTACCCTTTTCGCAGCTAGCCAATGGCACATCAATAGGCATGTGACAAACTGCGCCAATCGGGAAACTGTGTTAGCAATATCAGGTCGCGTTGCTACGGACAAGTATATCAAGCTTCCAATCAATTCTCTAAATGGATTTCCATCGGATGGCTTATCTTTTGAATCTGGAAGTTGCGTCTTTGCCTCAGAAGTCGTTATAATAGAATTGCATTTTTCCATGTCGTAATGCTTTAATGACTCTATCACGTAAAAAGTTTGCTTCAGCAGAATACCATCAGTCGTTTATTCAATCTCCAAGCTTAGGCAATATTTCGCTTTGCCAAGGTCTTTAATTTGAAACTCATTTAGTAATTGTTGCTTCATATATTCAATACTTTTCAAATTGTTTGATGCAATTAATAAATCATCAACGTAAACCAACAACAAACAAAATTATTTGTAAATTTTACCATAAAATAAACAGGCCTCATTTTTCAAAGGTTTCAATCCCATTTTGGTTAACTTTGTGCTGAGTTTTATATACCATTGACAGTCAGACTGCTTTAAACTAAGAGAGCATTCAGCTTACAAACATTTCCGCCTCTACGTAAATTTTCCAGCATCTGCTTAGCACGTAAACCCACATTACCACATTTCATAAAGTATATCAGAAACCTTCATCAGAACTTCTTCCTCTAGGGAAGGTATGCTGTCACAACATCAAATTGCCAGACTGTTAGTTCAAAGTGCACTGCTAATGCTAGCAAAAGCCTAATTGTATCCAGCCTCGCTACTGGTGCAAATGTTTTACTATAATTTACGCCATACTTTTGACTATATCCTTTAGCTACAAGGCGAGCCTTACGCCGCTAAATCTTACAATCAGAATTATATTTTTTATGAGCACAAATAAACAACCAATAATATCTTTATGGTTATCAGGCTTAATGATATCAAACGTGTCATTTTTGATCAAGCTCACAACTTCGGATTCAATAGCAAGCTTCCAGTTATCACTATCAGGACCTTTTAAAGCAAACCGTGTACCAATTTCAGCTATGCCAAAATACATCATCATTGATATCTTCTGAGATACCTTCTAACTCAGCAGGCTGAACGTCTTCTTCCTACCTCTTTATCACCAACGGACTCTTGGCCTGGCTCTATCTGAGAACAATCTTTCTCAATTACTTGTGGTGGAAATTCAACAAAATTCTCACAACGTGCATCACCGTCATCAACTTTGTGCACAAGCAAAAAATCATTTGATAAGTCATCTCTTATCGACTGTTTCTGGTCAGCTTCTAAAAGCTTAACATCTCAGGCACATATGATTCGATGGGAGGTAGGAACCCATATACGATAGCCTTTTCTATCCCGTGGATACCCTACGAATATATCTTCTATTACTCTAGGTTCTAGTTTATTTTTACCTGGATCCTTATTGAGCACCATAACTTTCGCTCCGGAAATCTTTAAACAATTTATTTCTGGACTTTTACCGTAGAGCTTCCCATAAGGTGGTGTCTTCCATTTAATACTGCTTGATGGACATCTGTTGCGGATAAAACATGAGGTAGCTACAACCTCCGACTCAAAATTCCATTATCTGCAAGGAATTGATCAAACTTATTAATTCAATACTCACGGCCATTATCCGATTGTAAACACATTATTTTCTGTCCCGTTTGTCTTTCAATACATTTTTGATACAATTTAAAAGCAGTAAAAATATCTGATTTTTGACGCAAAAAGTATACCTGACACCATCTCGAGCAGTCATCTATAAAGGTAACGAAATATCTTGAACGACCAATAGACTCTTCTATGAAAGGACCAACGACATCCGTGTGTACACCCTTCAGCAGTTCTTTACATGGTTCGCGAATGCTATTAGATAATAATGCAGTCATTTTCCCCTTTAAACAAATTTCAAATTTTGCTAATTCCTCAGTTTCGCTGTATTTAATCGAAGGTAATATCCCATTACGAAGAATTTTCATTAAATCTTTTGCCTTCAAGTAAGTTGACAAATCCATTTAAATAATTCTGAACATTTTTCTTGAGCAATGCCACATTCGCTATTTTCACGCAAATAATATAAGTCGTCTTCTCGATCTGCGATAAGAGTAGTTTTGCCACTTACATCATTAACTAATGCATTGTCTTTGTAAAAATCTACTGTATGACCTTTATCTGTGACTTTTGCAACAGAAATTAAATTCGTACGTAAATCCGGTACAAATCAAATATTCTTAAATGCAATTTGTCGTTTATCCGTATCACCAGCTACTCGAAGTTGAACCGTTTCCTTACCTTGAATATCTACACAAGCCTGATTTGCAAGGTTTAATTTAGCCATAGACGAATTGCTAATATACGAAAAATTTTAAAAATCGCCACATAAATGTGCGGTACATCCGCTATCAAGAATCCAAGAATGATTCGCTCGACTATTGGTGTCACAATATAATTGTTTGCCAGCCGTATGACATACTACATACGATTCATCGATTTCGTTGTTGGATTGTTTCATACAATTAGGATTTTCTCCTTTTCTAAACCTACAAGCATTTGCTTTGTGGCATGGTGCGCCACACTTAAAACATTTAAAAGTGTGTTTTGAAATACTTTTATAATTTTTCTTCTCAAGCTTCTTTGTGAAATTCGCGCGATTACCTGCCGCCATAGCAATCACCGCACCTCCAGAACTTTGTTAACGCGCTTCACTTTCTTCTATGATTTTAATCTTTAACACTTCAGCCTTGGGCAATTCATCCCTTGATTCAATAGCACACCGAAAGTTCTCATACGACGAGGCAAGACTATGGAGCAGCATAATGGACAATAAATCACCATTGATAGGAACACTCGTGCTTTCAAGTTTATCCACAGCATCAAAAAATGTAGCAATATGTTCTTTTACATTACCACCTTCATCGAATTTTTATAACATGAGGTGTTTCAGATGTGTATCTTTGCGAGCCGGCCCCTGCGATAGATCGATTCCAATTTGAGCCATACTTCACGTGATGTTTCGCAACCACGAATTTCCTTCAGCTCAGATGGTTAAATTGATAAAATTAAGTGCGCTTTCGCCTTTTTATCAGACTTAAGCCACGCTGATATGAGTGCGTCACTCTTCGGCGGCATCACACACGTACCACTAACAAAATCCCAAAGTTAATTTTTGGTGAGAAGCGCCTCTACTTGCATAATTATTGAATTACCAGCCATATCTCCAACAAATTTGTAGCTCTT
The DNA here is from genome assembly GCA_030068015.2 of Neoceratitis asiatica. Lineage (NCBI taxonomy): Eukaryota > Metazoa > Arthropoda > Insecta > Diptera > Tephritidae > Neoceratitis > Neoceratitis asiatica. Next base: position 9,673,890 of record CM061529.1, read on the forward strand.
CTTTGCTTCTAGAAAACTCCTCCTTTGTTTCTGCTTCGCCGTTGCTATCACTCATAACATACAGGCAATAATCTCAGCTTCAATATTTTGGGCAATAAGTATAATGATAAGTAAAAATAGAGATGCCGTATTGACGTGCATATTGCAAATAAAGGAAGATGTGCTTGAAGTAAATATTTCCAACAAGAAGGATTAAGGTGGCGGTATGAAAATTAAAATTTTTACACAAACATCTGAAAGGGTCCTGCATTTCAAAGTTTGTTTTGCATGAATACAAGGAGAGGGATCTAAACTATTTACATGATATTAAAGGTATACTAAAGTTAAGCTCGCTATGGAGGAATGGACTATTGATGATACCTCTCATTAGCTTAGTTAAATATAAACCTCCAAACAACTCTCATCGACCATGGAGTGAAGGCAACTTAATAATCCTAAATTTTTATAAAGAAGGAGATTTTTATACGTATCCCTATGTAAATTCCTTAATGTGAAAAATAAGAATTGTTTCTGTAGAGATTTCAATTTATCGCTATGTATTTGATAGTGTGGATTCCATACAACGGAACCATATTCCAAAATGGGCCTAAGGAGTGAAGTGTAGATTAATTTGGTAACATAAGGGTCATTAAACTCCTAAGCCCACCGTTACTCCTTAAGCTAGAACTCCTTTAGCCTTTAGAATAAGAATTTATACCAGATGTTACTGATATTTCAAGAGAAGTACTAGAGTTAAAATTACTCTTTGCACTCTACCTGTCGATAAAAGAAATCCATTTGAGTAAGGATGGTGTAAATCAAACCTTATCGAGTTTACAGTGAAGTATTGAATGTAAGAAATTGTCAAATGCCTTGCTACAGTCTGCATAAATAACATCGGTTTGATAACCATTACTGACAAGTTTAGTGAATTCAAATTAATTGCTAACACTGAGTGAGCTAGTTGATCAGTTGTAAAATATATGACTCCATAATGAGGGAAATATATATTGCTTGATTGAAGCATTAAATATCATTAATGATATATATAGAAAATCGGTACAAAACTTAAGTACACTAGAAGGGATATTATCTTGACCACATGTAAATGAGATTTTTACACTTTTGATACTTGTCAAATGAGAAATACTTTTTTCTACATCACCGTTATACATTGGCTAGGAAATCACTGATAACGCATTTCTAAGATTAATATAATTTGCTTTCTTAAATAAAAAACTAGTATATTGTGGTTTTAAAACATTTATCGGATACTTTAATTTTTTTTTAAATATTCTGGCAGAGCGACAGGATCACAGCGATTTAAGAAAATCACGAGATGAAATCCAAAAATATTAAATCCAAGGAATTTCCAAATTTATTACGAATGCTCATTTAGGAAATCATGAATATTTTTTCGTGTTGAGCTATGTACAAGTAAATTATCATGAATATTTCATTATTCGCTGGATAAATTGAAGTCACTATTTGAAGCAATACTGTCAGTTGTCTTAACATCAGAGCGTAATGACTTTAACCGTGACGAATGAAGAGAATTAGTTGAGAAGTCAGATTTAGTCAGGATGTATCTAGCAATAGCATAAAGACTCTTGTTTATTTGGTGTATTCGAACACAGAGAAATTCTATCGCTGCAGATTTCGCAAAACTTTTTTTTCAGCACCGAGATCATTTTTAACGCAATAAGTATTCCACCACCAATTTTATTCAAACGACACGCTTTAAAAGCTGGACGTTTTCCGCACAGAACCATTATTTTCGAAATAAAATTGCACTATTTGCAAGCGTTGTTCAGGCGTGAGTCTATTCAGGATGAATTGCCAAACCAAGCTGAGAATAAATCACTTGACAGCTGCTAAATTGGTCGCCATCTTGAAAAGTAATGCCAACTTAAAGTTCTATACCTCTATAAAAAAACACCCTTTACTTAAGCCAATTTGTTTATGTTTAAAATTTGATTATATCCAAGATCGACTCAAATTAAAAAAAAACGAGACGCATCCGATTTACAGCCTAAAATATCTCTTACACCGCAGAATCACGGTAGTGTAACCATTTAAACTGCCATATTCATATGGAAAATCATAAAGCATAGCTTTCTTCACACCTTTGCGACAAAGTGATTGAAGTCAACGTCAATCACACTTAAAAATAGGAGCTTGAACTTACTTTGGCTGCATTTTACTCTCCGTCCCACTTCGTAAAAACAGATAAATGTTTTAATGACTTTTTCCAAACGAGATATATTTTTAGCTGGAGGAGATTATAATGCGCACCACACTTATAGCGGCTCCTAACTTATAAACCCAAAAGTCGACCTTTTTATATAACACGGACATGAGTAACAAAAATGGATCAAGCAGCGGTTCTATTGGGTTGGCTGTCCAAATTCACGAAGTCATGGGCAGATGAAGCAGTATAACTCAGGTGCACAATTTGAGCGAGTTGCCATCGATGTAGCCGGTCTATTCCCTATGAGCAGACAAGGAAACAAATACGTTCTTGTGGTTATGGACTACTTTAGTAAATGGCCTGAGGTCTACCCAATTCCAAACCAGGAAGCGAAAACAGTTGCGGATGCATTCACTCACAATTTGGTTACCAGATACGGTGCGCCTATAGAATTGCACTCAGACCAAGGAAGAAACTTTGAAGCGGCGTTGTTCCAAGAGATGTGCCAGATACTTGGTATTCGGAAAACACGAACGACAGCCCTGCATCCTCAATCAGATGGCATGGTAGAGCGCTTCAACCGGACCTTGGAAGAGCACTTGCGGAAAGTAGTGGAAAAGAATCAAGATGACTGGGATGTACACATACCGCTTTTCCTGATGGGATATCGGTCCGCAGTGCATGAAACAACAGGTCAAACACCTGCCAGGATACTGTTTGGTAGTGAACTTCGGTTGCCCAGCGATTTAAAATTTGGAATTACTGGTGATGCGAGAAGAATTGGGAAGGAAGCGTCTACTGTTCTCGAGTAAGAGTTAAGAGAGATACATGCTCTTGTGAGGCAGCGAACTCAAATTATGAGTGACAAAATGAAGGCTAGGTATGACAAGGCGATGAACTCCGAAGGCTTCCAAAATGGAGATTTGGTGTTGCTGTACAATCCACAACGAAAGAGAGGTTTGTCCCCAAAACTTCAATGCAATTGGGAAGGTCCATACAAGATAATCAAACGACTAAACGACGTAGTGTATCGAATACAAACTGTGGGGAGGCCGAGAAACAAGATGAAAGTGGTCCACCTAGAGAGGCTTGCTGCGTTGGGAACAGCGAATGTGTCTGATCGGGACGATCAGACTTAGGTGGAGGGCAGTGTGGCGAAAATGGGAAGCGAATGACAGATGAAAGAGAGGAGCCGACAACTGGCATGTTCTAGAGCGTAAACGAGGCGATTATCGTAAACGATAATTATCGTAAGGCGATTATCGTAAACGACGCGATTATTCCAGGGGTTTCGTTTTCAAGCAGCAAACAAGTATATAAGGACGACATACGACTGCAAGAGTAATCAGTCGTGAATTAAAAGCGTTGCAGTAAAGTAATAAGCAGTACATTGTGAAAGTTGTATACAAGTTATTGTAAATAGTAAAGTAAATTGTAATTGAATTGTGAATTACTGAGTAATCAAAAGGACATTAATTAAATTCTTTATAAATAAAGAAACTGCAAATTAAGTTGGCGATTTTATTTAACAATCCAGAGGTCGTACCCGAAAGATTTGGGAAATCATCGAGGTTAATCAGCAAGATCGTAACAATATAATAACTTTTGAATATTTTAGTTCGTACATCTTATATGCAAAATAAATTTTGTTTGTCAACTTCTACTTCTTTATAATTTCTTCTCTTCTTTGGTTTATTCTTCTTTCTTTTACACTACCATCTTCAACACCTACTCGTTACTTCATCATATAACGCACTGTTAAAATTGGAAATTCCATTTGCTCAACGTTGAAGTAGCGCTATTGTGGAATGGGCCCATCGTACAATTCTACAAGTAGGAAAACTGTCATATGGTTAAAAACACCTGAGATCGCCTGATCGAAATACTCCACTTTCTCACGCAGGGAAAAATATCACCGAAACGAATGATACTAAATTTTGCATTTTATATATTAAAACAAACATCAAGTACTTAATTTATAGAAAACATAAGAAAAAATAAAAACACACTTATTAAAATTTTATATTAAATGTATTTTATTAGGCACTTAAGTATGACTTTTCCACACCACCATTGTTGAGCCTAGACATGACTCCAATATATACTATAACAAGAAGATTCGAAATATACTGTAAAAACTTTTTTCGATATTTGCATTCATTTATAAACCCGTTTGGATGTTTTACCATTTGATGATGGCTGTATTGTTCTCCTGGGTAAAATAATTTTTTTTTGTGATTCTCCCTCGATCCTTTGTAAAGGCATTAATCAATTATGTTGCTTAAAATATTTGTAATATAAATAGGCGGAATAATAAACAAATGAGCAATTTGTAATGATCAGTGATATATGGAATATGATATACTTACAATATGAAAAAATTAATTTCACTATTATGCAGCGATAAATAATATTAATAATTCGAAAATATAAAATTTTCCATTTTCTTTGCTACACTAAATTTAAGCAATGTTATCCAATGTTTTCACCACTGTAGAAATTTCTAGAAAAAATTAATTTATTAAATGGTTTAAGTTTCAAATATATTTAATTTATACACCCCATAATAATAGAGTATATATATATAAGAGCTTAAGGCTTTGTTCAACTAGCAGTGCGATTATTTGAGCATTTCGCGTATTTTGAAAAACTTACCCTTTTTTCTCACAACTTTCTTTAATTATATAAAACTTATGCAAACGCCAATGAAATTTTGACAAAAAATATCTAAATTTTTTGTTCTGCTGAGCAACGAGTATCGAGCTAGCGATGAACTTTAATCTTCTCGTTTCATTTTTTTAAATCTTCTTAAATTTAAGACTTTCACCGAAGGAATATTAAGCACCTCAACTAAAAACTAGTGGTTTTACTCAAAAATCAGGGAAACGTAACAAAATATTTTATAAGCTACTCGCTGCTCGTGCCTATCTCCGAATTAACTGAACCGATGGCGGAAGGTCGCGGTTACACTTGCCTCCTTCACTGAGCAGCTACATATTTGCTCATCAGCTGCTATAAAGTAAATTGCGATTAAGAAACGTTGAGAATGAAGAAATTAATTATTAGTTTAAAAAATTATACGATGGCAGCAGAATTCCCAGATATATAAATAAAATACTTTGTTTTTGATTAGCGAAAAACTATACAATAAAGAAGAAAAAGAATACAAAGAAAAAGGAACCACAATAAGTATAATGCTGACAAGTAAAAAATAGAAATACCGTATTGATGTGCATATTGCAAATAAAGGAAGATGTGCTAGAAGTAAACATTTCCAACACGCTCTTATGACTCACTTTAGGTAACGATTTGGTCGTAACGTGGGCAATCATATCCTGCGTTGGAACATGTTGCAACTGAAAATATCCAGCGGCTATTGATTCACGAATAAAATGGAGCCTTATATCAATATGTTTCGTCCGAGCATGAAATTTTTGTTATCGACAAAAATCTTGATATCGATAAACACTTGCAAACCCAGCTCACATAAAAGAGTCCGCAAGTAAATTGCTTCTTTCGCTGCTTCTGCTAAACTAACGTATTCTGCTTCAACCGAAGATAACGCGAATGTGCGCTGCTTTTGCGATTTCCAAGTTATCGCAGAGCCACTTAGTAGAAAAATATAGCAGGTATATGATCGACAGCAAACTGCACAATCGCCTAAGTCGGCATCGGTATACCCTATTAACGGATGACCTCTTTTGCGAAACTTCAATCCGCGATAGGCTGTTTCAGCAAGGTATCTAAGTACCCTTTTCGCAGCTAGCCAATGGCACATCAATAGGCATGTGACAAACTGCGCCAATCGGGAAACTGTGTTAGCAATATCAGGTCGCGTTGCTACGGACAAGTATATCAAGCTTCCAATCAATTCTCTAAATGGATTTCCATCGGATGGCTTATCTTTTGAATCTGGAAGTTGCGTCTTTGCCTCAGAAGTCGTTATAATAGAATTGCATTTTTCCATGTCGTAATGCTTTAATGACTCTATCACGTAAAAAGTTTGCTTCAGCTGAATACCATCAGTCGTTTATTCAATCTCCAAGCTTAGGCAATATTTCGCTTTGCCAAGGTCTTTAATTTGAAACTCATTTAGTAATTGTTGCTTCATATATTCAATACTTTTCAAATTGTTTGATGCAATTAATAAATCATCAACGTAAACCAACAACAAACAAAATTATTTGTAAATTTTACCATAAAATAAACAGGCCTCATTTTTCAAAGGTTTCAATCCCATTTTGGTTAACTTTGTGCTGAGTTTTATATACCATTGACAGTCAGACTGCTTTAAACTAAGAGAGCATTCAGCTTACAAACATTTCCGCCTCTACGTAAATTTTCCAGCATCTTCTTAGCACGTAAACCCACATTACCCCATTTCATAAAGTATATCAGAAACCTTCATCAGAACTTCTTCCTCTAGGGAAGGTATGCTGTCACAACATCAAATTGCCAGACTGTTAGTTCAAAGTGCACTGCTAATGCTAGCAAAAGCCTAATTGTATCCAGCCTCGCTACTGGTGCAAATGTTTTACTATAATTTACGCCATACTTTTGACTATATCCTTTAGCTACAAGGCGAGCCTTACGCTGCTCAATCTTACAATCAGAATTATATTTTTTATGAGCACAAATAAACAACCAATAATATCTTTATGGTTATCAGGCTTAATGATATCAAACGTGTCATTTTTGATCAAGCTCACAACTTCGGATTCAATAGCAAGCTTCCTGTTATCACTATCAGGACCTTTTAAAGCAAACCGTGTACCAATTTCAGCTATGCCAAAATACATCATCATTGATATCTTCTGAGATACCTTCTAACTCAGCAGGCTGAACGTCTTCTTCCTACCTCTTTATCACCAACGGACTCTTGGCCTGGCTCTATCTGAGAACAATCTTTCTCAATTACTTGTGGCGGAAATTCAACAAAATTCTCACAACGTGCATCACCGTCATCAACTTTGTGCACAAGCAAAAAATCATTTGATAAGTCATCTCTTATCGACTGTTTCTGGTCAGCTTCTAAAAGCTTAACATCTCAGGCACATATGATTCGATGGGAGGTAGGAACCCATATACGATAGCCTTTTCTATCCCGTGGATACCCTACGAATATATCTTCTATTACTCTAGGTTCTAGTTTATTTTTACCTGGATCCTTATTGAGCACCATAACTTTCGCTCCGGAAATCTTTAAACAATTTATTTCTGGACTTTTACCGTAGAGCTTCCCATAAGGTGGTGTCTTCCATTTAATACTGCTTGATGGACATCTGTTGCGGATAAAACATGAGGTAGCTACACCCTCCGACTCAAAATTCCATTATCTGCAAGGAATTGATCAAACTTATTAATTCAATACTCACGGCCATTATCCGATTGTAAACACATTATTTTCTGTCCCGTTTGTCTTTCAATACATTTTTGATACAATTTAAAAGCAGTAAAAATATCTGATTTTTGACGCAAAAAGTATACCTGACACCATCTCGAGCAGTCATCTATAAAGGTAACGAAATATCTTGAACGACCAATAGACTCTTCTATGAAAGGACCAACGACATCCGTGTGTACACCCTTCAGCAGTTCTTTACATGGTTCGCGAATGCTATTAGATAATAATGCAGTCATTTTCCCCTTTAAACAAATTTCAAATTTTGCTAATTCCTCAGTTTCGCTGTATTTAATCGAAGGTAATATCCCATTACGAAGAATTTTCATTAAATCTTTTGCCTTCAAGTAAGTTGACAAATCCATTTAAATAATTCTGAACATTTTTCTTGAGCAATGCCACATTCGCTATTTTCACGCAAATAATATAAGTCGTCTTCTCGATCTGCGATAAGAGTAGTTTTGCCACTTACATCATTAACTAATGCATTGTCTTTGTAAAAATCTACTGTATGACCTTTATCTGTGACTTTTGCAACAGAAATTAAATTCGTACGTAAATCCGGTACAAATCAAATATTCTTAAATGCAATTTGTCGTTTATCCGTATCACCAGCTACTCGAAGTTGAACCGTTTCCTTACCTTGAATATCTACACAAGCCTGATTTGCAAGGTTTAATTTAGCCATAGACGAATTGCTAATATACGAAAAATTTTAAAAATCGCCACATAAATGTGCGGTACATCCGCTATCAAGAATCCAAGAATGATTCGCTCGACTATTGGTGTCACAATATAATTGTTTGCCAGCCGTATGACATACTACATACGATTCATCGATTTCGTTGTTGGATTGTTTCATACGATTAGGATTTTCTCCTTTTCTAAACCTACAAGCATTTGCTTTGTGGCATGGTGCGCCACACTTAAAACATTTAAAAGTGTGTTTTGAAATACTTTTATAATTTTTCTTCTCAAGCTTCTTTGTGAAATTCGCGCGATTACCTGCCGCCATAGCAATCACTGCACCTCCAGAACTTTGTTAACGCGCTTCACTTTCTTCTATGATTTTAATCTTTAACACTTCAGCCTTGGGCAATTCATCCCTTGATTCAATAGCACACCGAAAGTTCTCATACGACGAGGCAAGACTATAGAGCAGCATAATGGACAATAAATCACCATTGATAGGAACACTCGTGCTTTCAAGTTTATCCACAGCATCAAAAAATGTAGCAATATGTTCTTTTACATTACCACCTTCATCGAATTTTTATAACATGAGGTGTTTCAGATGTGTATCTTTGCGAGCCGGCCCCTGCGATAGATCGATTCCAATTTGAGCCATACTTCACGTGATGTTTCGCAACCACGAATTTCCTTCAGCTCAGATGGTTAAATTGATAAAATTAAGTGCGCTTTCGCCTTTTTATCAGACTTAAGCCACGCTGATATGAGTGCGTCACTCTTCGGCGGCATCACACACGTACCACTAACAAAATCCCAAAGTTAATTTTTGGTGAGAAGCGCCTCTACTTGCATAATTATTGAATTACCAGCCATATCTCCAACAAATTTGTAGCTCTTCTTTGCTTCTAGAAAACTCCTCCCTTGTTTCTGCTTCGCCGTTGCTATCACTCATAACATACAGGCAATAATCTCAGCTTCAATATTTTGGGCAATAAGTATAATGATAAGTAAAAATAGAGATGCCGTATTGACGTGCATATTGCAAATAAAGGAAGATGTGCTTGAAGTAAATATTTCCAACAAGAAGGATTAAGGTGGCGGTATGAAAATTAAAATTTTTACACAAACATCTGAAAGGGTCCTGCATTTCAAAGTTTGTTTTGCATGAATACAAGGAGAGGGATCTAAACTATTTACATGGTATTAAAGGTATACTAAAGTTAAGCTCGCTATGGAGGAATGGACTATTGATGATACCTCTCATTAGCTTAGTTAAATATAAACCTCCAAACAACTCTCATCGACCATGGAGTGAAGGCAACTTAATAATCCTAAATTTTTATAAAGAAGGAGATTTTTATACGTATCCCTATGTAAATTCCTTAATGTGAAAAATAAGAATTGTTTCTGTAGAGATTTCAATTTATCGCTATGTATATGATAGTGTGGATTCCATACAACGGAACCATATTCCAAAATGGGCCTAAGGAGTGAAGTGTAGATTAATTTGGTAACATAAGGGTCATTAAACTCCTAAGCCCACCGTTACTCCTTAAGCTAGAACTCCTTTAGCCTTTAGAATAAGAATTTATACCAGATGTTACTGATATTTCAAGAGAAGTACTAGAGTTAAAATTACTCTTTGCACTCTACCTGTCGATAAAAGAAATCCATTTGAGTAAGGATGGTGTAAATCAAACCTTATCGAGTTTACAGTGAAGTATTGAATGTAAGAAATTGTCAAATGCCTTGCTACAGTCTGCATAAATAACATCGGTTTGATAACCATTACTGACAAGTTTAGTGAATTCAAATTAATTGCTAACACTGAGTGAGCTAGTTGATCAGTTGTAAAATATATGACTCCATAACGAGGGAAATATATATTGCTTGATTGAAGCATTAAATATCATTAATGATATATATAGAAAATCGGTACAAAACTTAAGTACACTAGAAGGGATATTATCTTGACCACATGTAAATGAGATTTTTACACTTTTGATACTTGTCAAATGAGAAATACTTTTTTCTACATCACCGTTATACATTGGCTAGGAAATCACTGATAACGCATTTCTAAGATTAATATAATTTGCTTTCTTAAATAAAAAACTAGTATATTGTGGTTTTAAAACATTTATCGGATACTTTAATTTTTTTTTAAATATTCTGGCAGAGCGACAGGATCACAGCGATTTAAGAAAATCACGAGATGAAATCCAAAAATATTAAATCCAAGGAATTTCCAAATTTATTACGAATGCTCATTTAGGAAATCATGAATATTTTTTCGTGTTGAGCTATGTACAAGTAAATTATCATGAATATTTCATTATTCGCTGGATAAATTGAAGTCACTATTTGAAGCAATACTGTCAGTTGTCTTAACATCAGAGCGTAATGACTTTAACCGTGACGAATGAAGAGAATTAGTTGAGAAGTCAGATTTAGTCAGGATGTATCTAGCAATAGCATAAAGACTCTTGTTTATTTGGTGTATTCGAACACAGAGAAATTCTATCGCTGCAGATTTCGCAAAACTTTTTTTTCAGCACCGAGATCATTTTTAACGCAATAAGTATTCCACCACCAATTTTATTCAAACGACACGCTTTAAAAGCTGGACGTTTTCCGCACAGAACCATTATTTTCGAAATAAAATTGCACTATTTGCAAGCGTTGTTCAGGCGTGAGTCTATTCAGGATGAATTGCCAAACCAAGCTGAGAATAAATCACTTGACAGCTGCTAAATTGGTCGCCATCTTGAAAAGTAATGCCAACTTAAAGTTCTATACCTCTATAAAAAAAACACCCTTTACTTAAGCCAATTTGTTTATGTTTAAAATTTGATTATATCCAAGATCGACTCAAATTAAAAAAAAACGAGACGCATCCGATTTACAGCCTAAAATATCTCTTACACCGCAGAATCACGGTAGTGTAACCATTTAAACTGCCATATTCATATGGAAAATCATAAAGCATAGCTTTCTTCACACCTTTGCGACAAAGTGATTGAAGTCAACGTCAATCACACTTAAAAATAGGAGCTTGAACTTACTTTGGCTGCATTTTACTCTCCGTCCCACTTCGTAAAAACAGATAAATGTTTTAATGACTTTTTCCAAACGAGATATATTTTTAGCTGGAGGAGATTATAATGCGCACCACACTTATAGCGGCTCCTAACTTATAAACCCAAAAGTCGACCTTTTTATATAACACGGCCATGAGTAACAAAAATGGAATCAATTTCATATCACCAACACACCCAACTTACTGGCCTACAGATCCAAGGAAACTACTAGATCTTATTGACTTTTCAGCCACCAAAAACATAATATTTGCTGAAAATAGTGCTGATTTATCTTATGATCACTCCCCAGTAATTATTACATTGAATCAACAGCGAATTGGATATCAATATCATTTTCGTTTTACGTCATCATAACTAGGTGAAATATAAAAAATACATAAGCACTCATATCAACATTAATCCCGAAATAGAGAGTGAGACTGAGATTGATAACGAAGTACTTGTATCAGTATGCTAGACCAGCATCATAATTACGGAAAACTGACAGCGAACTCAAATTACTTGTTACAAATAAGCGAAGTTCGGGTCGTGAATGGCAAACGCATCAATTGCCGGATGCAAAAGTCCGCCTTAAGATGACCGAGAAAAAGTTAAAAATGGTATTAAGAAAAAACTATTAAAAATCTCCTATTGTATTTTTCTCCAAACGTTTCCACTAAAAATTCGCTATCGCAAATCTTAAGCCCTGAAAAAATACTGAAGCCCGTTGAGACTACGAAAGCAACTTGTATGGTATTTGAGCGATCCAAGATAAAATGTTTCTTGCGTAATATCCCTTTTATAATTAAAAAAGATTATTACAGTCCTAGATCCAAAAATATCTTGGATACGATCATATCCAAAGATGCTAAAAGAACTACCGAGCCTTTCTCTCGTTTTCCTCGCAAAGCTTTTAAGTATTATATTGTAACGTTTTTAGTAATTATCCTCGATGGTTTCCCAAATCCTTCGAGTCAGATCACTACATTTCTAAATAAAACTCCCAAGATATGTTCGTTTGATCTTAATCGTCAGGAATTTACTCAACGTTTATTTCGTCCTCAATAATTACAATTTCTATATCAAATCTTTACTATACACAATGGCATTTACAATTCTTTATAACACTATATTTCTGCTTCACACAGCTTATCCGTTTCTAAAACACACTGCTCACAGCAATGTTAACGCCTGTGCGTTTTCTACTCGTCTCTGGTGTGATAGCGGCTGCCGCTCTTTTTATACCTGAAAATGACCCAAATATTCTGTTCACGCCTGCCATAGCTGCAGCCGCCCCGTTTATCCTTAACGCCAGTCCAAACAATCCGTTTATGCGCCAACTCATCTACCTGTAGTAGTTGCTATCGCTCTTTTCATCTGTCCTTTTTACGTGGAATTTGCATCATACTGTCACTTCTTTTGGCTGTCCTTAGTATGGGGAATTTTCATCATACTGCCGCTCTATTTATCTGCCTTTTTTATTTTGAAATCTCGTCACTCTGCCACTCCTTTTGAGTGTCCTTCGAATTTGGGGTTTGCTTCACATGGTAACTTTAAACGTGGCTATTCCCAGAACCCTGGCGTCCTAACCAGTTACTGTTCTCAACTTAGCTCCGTGCATTGGACTAATTTCCTTGGTGATCAAGTCGGATCGAATGATGGAGTTTGACACGCCCGTGTCCACAGTTAGTACTCGTTCATGTCCATCCACATATCCTCTGATAGTAACGTTGCTTGCCTTGTTATCGATTTGTCTCGTGGGGCCCATATGACAGTCGCGGGCGAAGTGTCCTGGCCTTCTACAGTTGTAGCAAATCCTGGTCCTCATCAGTTTGGCGGCTTTCGAAGTTTCTTAGATTGCTTTCATCACATCTGGACTTTCCAACTTCGCATAGTTCGCTTTGTGCACTGGTCTGCACAAGAGTACGACCGTTTCCTGTGTCTGAGCATACGAGACAGTCTCAGTAAATGTTGGTTTTGGATTCGCATACGCATCTCGCCTGCTATATTTGTCCCTTATTCCGCTGATAAACCCCTGAATTTTTATCTTCCCGAGGTATTCTTCATGACTATATCCATGATCCAAAAGAGCTAGCCTCTCAATCTCACAAGAAAATTCCTGCAGGGCCTCGTTGGACTTCTGATAGCGGTTCTCTAAATCCATCTGATAGATTTGTCTTCTATGTTCGCTACCAGCGTCATTCCACGGCTCTCATTAGTACCTCGTAGTCATCTCTCTCATATTCAGGAATTATTTGTAAAATCTTCGCTGAAGGTCCCTTCAATGCCATGAATAGTACAGCTGACTCCTCCCACAGGCACCAGTTATTTGCTCTAGCCGTTTTTTCGAACTGAAGCTTAAAGATGTGGAAAGGGATGGTGCCGTCAAAGGATGGTGTTTTTATTCTAGGGGTGCTCCTCGAAATTCTTGGATAATTCAAAAGCAAATCGCAGACACGACCTTCCAATTCGCTAACTTTGGTCGCAATTAGCTCCTTTATTTTGTCTTGCTCTCCTCTAGTTTGTCCTGATGCTCTTTGAGTTTTGCGCATTCCTGAAGCTGTATGAGCCGGGATGAAATACGCGCTTCTTGCTCTTGCATTTCAGATGAAAAGTGGACATTCATTTGTGCCATGTTGACATCCTGTTCATCCAACTTCTGTAGCAATGTTGGTGTTTATTTGTAACATTTTGGCATCCTGCGCATCCAACTTTTCCGAAATTGCAGCCAATAACATGTTCATGTCCATACTCGTAGAAGCCTTTCTTCGACCTTCGTACTCACGACGGAATTCATATTTGCTCAAATCTATACCTTTTGCTTCCATAGCTTCTCGCAGCCGTGATTGTAGCTCAACCTTATTTCCGGTTGAAGATAATCTTCGCTTCGCCAATTCCTTTTTGAAGGGCAGATCGTCAAATCTTGATCATTTTTTAATTTTTTTGCTTTTCTGCAATTTATTTAGCAATCTCACCTCTGACATCAATTGTAACGTTTTTCGTAGCTACCCTCGATGATATCCCAAATCCTTTGAGTCCGATCACTAGATTGCTAAATAAAACTCCCAAGATTTCTTCGTTTGGCTTCTTAATCGTCAGGAATTTACTCAACGTTTATTTTGTTCTCAATAATTACAATTTTCTTCTCTATACACAATGGCTTATTTTACAATTCTTTATAACACACATATATTTCTGCTTCACACACGGCTGCCGCTCTTTTTATACCTGAAGATAACCCAAACATTCTGTTCACGCGCTCAAGAATCGTCTAATAATTCGTTTGCTTGCGATAGCTGCAGCTGCTTCGCTTATCCTTAACGGCATTCCATACATTCCGTTTATGCATACGCATCATTTTGCCACTTCTTTTGTCCGTCCCTAGTACGGGTAATTTTCATCACACTGCCGCTCCTTTTGTCTGTTCTTTTTATTTGGAAATCTCGTCACTCTGCTACTCCTTTTGTCTGTCCTTCGTATGTGGGATTTCACAAACATGGAAAACTTAGCAGGGAACTATGATAGCTAAATCAAACGCAACCCTACCTTCATCATATAGACTTTGCCTTTCCAAACTTTTGGAAAAAATTCTGCTATCAAAAATTTCTCCTTATCTCTATGAAAATGATGTTATCCCTACACATTAGTTTTGCTTCCGCGAAAAACACGACACAATTGAACAAGTACATCGTATAACTAATGAAATAAAGAAGGTTTTCGAATTCAGAGGGTATTGCTCGGCCGTTTTTCTCGATGTGGTTCTAGCTTTTAACAAAGTGTGACATGATGGACTTATTCATAAAATTAAAAAAATATTCCTAACTTAATCTAAAGTATCCTTGAATCATACTTATCTAGCAGGCGATTCACTGTAAAAGTAAATGAATATATAACAAAGGAGTATCCAATAGCGATAGGTGATCCTCAAGGTAGTGTTCTTGGCCTATTATTATATATACTGTACACGGCAGACATTCCGACAAATGACAAAGTAACTAATGCGTCAAATTATGCTGATGACACTGCTGTATTATGTCAGCACAAGCGCCTCATTACATTCACAAAAGCAGCAACTTAAACTTATTGAAAACATAATACTTTTACATTAAAGCCAAAAACCTGTCCTATTGTGAAGCTTAACAATATAAATATTCCGTAAGCTAACGAAATTACATACCTGGGAATTCACTTGGATAGGCGCTTAACCCAAAGACGGCACATCTTGGTTAAAAAAATGCAATTTAAACCTATAATAATAGGCCAGTCTCCATTGGCTTATAAGTAGGAAATCAGAACATTGAATAAACCTAGTAATTAAAGCAGTACATCGTGACATAATTGAAAAGTTTGATGTAGGTAGTTATCAGGTGCTAAACAAAAAATAAAACTCAGACCGCAACTTCTAACGTAAATTCCAGTGCAAAATCTTAGGACGCTATTGTGCACACTTATTGATCTACTTTAGTGATAATTTATTGCATACTTCCAGTTTCAGAATATTCGCGAAGTCTGGACTGAGGTCAAAACATGCTCTCTTCAAGTATATAAATAATTTTGTAACTTAGAATGGATGGCCAAAAAGAGGTTAAAATTCATAAGAGATAATGAAGGCTTGTCTCAAGATAAACTCATAGCTAAGATTAAAATATTTTTGTGCCCTGCTAAAATCTGTGAAAATCGCTTTTTCTTAATAACTGTTGTGTTTAATGTGGGATATTTATGAATAACACATCATTATAAAAGGGTATAAGGAATGCTACATATTTTCCCTTAATCCTGCAAAATTTATGAGCCTATACCTATACCTTAATCCTGCAAAATTTCATGAGCATTTTATTGAACTAATGTTATTGAGATTGAGGTAAAAAGCTATTTTGGAAAAACCAGCGAAATTGTATGTTTGCATTTTGTCTCTTCTTATAAGTAAATCTGTTAGTTTATGTTACATATGCCAAATGTTTTATTAATTCATTTGGATTCCACTCGCGCAAATAAATTGGTGGCCTCTTAGCTGTTCCTAGAATAGTGAATTTGAAGTTTATTGGGTAGAGTTGTTTATGTTGGCTCTATTCATATTACCTGTATTCTTGATCGGGTTCGATTTTCTTCTTATAGTGACACGCCGGTCAATATCTGGAAAGTCCACTGCTGCCTCTGTTTCATTTCTTCTTTTGTGTTGTAGTTGTAATTTTATATCAAAAATAAGTGCAATCGAAGCAACCATTCATTTATAATGTTATAACAAGTTTTCTTTCCATGTCATTTCGTCACCGCCTGATGAATGAATAAAAAAATATATATAATAAAGAGGCCCCGAGCTGGCTTTGAAATACCGCTGTAGCAAAAACCAAGAAATTGAAGGTTGCCAGGGTTTTTACTTAATCCAAAAGGACCTCGTTCGTAAGAAGGTACATCAGTAACGTGGACATCACCATTGTTACAGGCAGATACATCTCCGAAGGGTAGAAGAAATTAGAGACTATTCATCTACTTGGCGTTTCAATCGCATATGGCGAAAATATAGGCCAACGATTATATCAAAAAAAAAAAAATATATATATATATATATATATATATATATATATACATTTACATAAATTTAACAACAACTAACATACGTAAGCGGAATAAGAAGCACTTATTTGTGAGCTGACACAGGGAGGAAGAGTAATCAACAATCAGTCTCACTTAGCCAACTATCCAGCCAACACCATCCAACTAACAACAACAAGTCATCTACATCCATCCAACAACTTAAAAATATAAAGACACAGAGCCTTAAAAATTATGTACAAAATATTTTTTTTTTATATTTACATTTTTGATAACCTAAGCTTATTGTTACATTCCTTTAAATTTTCGAGCTACATAATTCCTTCAACAAATAAGTATTTTAGTTAGAAACCTTATTCACTTGTGCCAACGCTTTTTCCAATCCTCGAAGCACTTCTGAAATGCGCTTTTCGGTATGGCCATCAGCTCTTTCTTCGACTCCGACTTGATCTCTTCAATTGTGGCAAAACGCTTCGTTTTCATTGGATTCGTTAGTTTTGTGTAGAGAAAAAAGTCGCAGGGAGCCAAATCCGGTGAATGCGGTGGTTGAAGCATGATTACGGTTTTGTTTTCGTCCAAAAAATAACGAATAAGCATTGATGTGTGAGCTGGTGCATTATCGCAATGCAGAATGCAGTTTTTTCAGTTTTTTCTCGCCTAATTATAATCTTTTGGTTTCTTATCACACAGTTAATACCACTTATTTTTTTTTATTTCGCATATAATTTCGTTTCAAAGAAATATACTTTTAAAATCTTTCCCAATATTTCCCGTCTAACTTATATTATATGAAGTTCGTATTTTTCACATACAAATATCACATCTTTAAATTTCTTATACTTGGGTAAGATATTTTTTATTTATTTATTTCGGACAATTTATTGTTGTGTACTAGTGTATATCAGCGTAGTGATCGTGATCGATGACACGTATGCTAGCCTAGTTTGGAATATACTTATATATATGTGCATTACTTTCTCACTTTCCAGTGTTAGACTGTCTCAGATGTTGGTTGGTACCATCAATGTGGGGCACAAAAGTAAGTCGTGAAAAAGTATATGTTTCATTGATATAAATATATATAAATAAATTTCGTGCATGCCCATGTTAGATAAAAATTTATTTTCGTATATTCTGTAATTCGGATTCGGGGAAAAAATAATATAATAATATATATATATTTGAATACATATATACTCATAAATATATGTATATTAGCATTTGAAATATGTAGCTTTAAAATATTAAAGAAACGCTATTTTAATATATATATATATATATATATATTATAAAGATACATATATACATAAATTTAAAAATAGAGAATATATAAATTACACGATTTCCATGATTTTTTTTTAGAATATATGTGTATATTAAAAAGAAATATTTCATCAGCGAATAATAGCCGTGTTTTTTTATGCGCACATAAATTTGCGTGCTTAGCATTCCATATAAATTTTAAGCGCACATACATATGCGTGCAAAAAAACACGGCTAATATAACAATAATTGTTACTCGTATTTTTTTCGCAACAAACATCATGTATATATTGAAATCTCAAGTTTAGTAGCGATCAATGATAATGGAGGTGTAAGGGATTTTAAGTTTTGGTGTGGGTGTCGAGTTGTACAAAAAGACGATGCGGAAAATACAGTGACGGGCAGGTAGACAGAAGCACATATGTCAGCTTAGTGGGTGCTGTCAACAGTTCGGAGTCAACGCAGCTCACATCGATGCGTGAGGGAGCACAGAGGGAGCGATGGCTCCACCCGACATGGACTGATCACAGAATGTCGCATCAGTTTTCCTGTTAGTTTTTTTATACTTCACATACCGCAGTTGCATTCATAATTCAAACACATAGGCATGATTAAATTTGAAAAAGTGGTATAGTAGCTGGGAGAGACCCCCCATGTGACGAGCTAGCCAGGGCCTGCAATCATTTCACCCTGCCCCAAAAAGTAGCTACATTATACATCTTTTGCCAAAGTTTCATTACATTACATAAATTGAACTAAATAAAAGTTACGTCTTAAGTCTTTCTTGCGCATAGGGCTCGATAACAGATATTCAAAATACCGTTCCAAAATTTTTCAGTATACACAGAAACTTCATACCCAGATAATTTACAGAAAAATATTTAAGTTTCCTTGCAAGTTGAGTCCACGTCATATTTAATGGAAATAAGAAAGCAACATAGTAATAAAAGTAATGAAAAAAATTTTAAGTTATATTGTATGCGAGAAAATAAACTATAATTTTTTGCTTTTAAAATAACTTCACCAACGAGCACTGTAGTAGAACTTTATAAATAAAGGGAGTCGGTTGTTTACATACAAATATGTGAGCTACTGCTCCCTATCGTAGGCATCGTGAGGATATGTGGGTCTCACTTCTATTGTAGAGGCGATGAGGGACTACTCTCCATCTGGGAAGGTGATGGTGAAGTAGTACTCCCCGCCCTTACGAATACATTCTTATTTAAATGTGGTGAGGATCTTGTTCCTCTTTGGGAAGGCAGTTGCAAGGATCTACCCTTATACCAAATCCCGTACGAAGACGTGTGCAATAAATATAAAACGAACTCCAATTTTATTAATTTTTGGTGACGGACCCCGGGATCCGACGAGCGAACCTTAGCATTAACCCAGAGGTCGTCATAAATATGTAGATTATTCTTTGTTGAAATATGTAGTAATACATACATATTAATATTCATTAAAAATTACTGTTTTATAGGTGTCCGCTTACTGTTTACTATTTACTTAAAAAATCGTCCGCTTACTAGAAAATTCCAGGAGAAAACACTCCTGGCAAAAGTAAGTTCGTGCATTTAAGTCTGATACAATCAAACCATCATATTCTGAAGCAGTACACGTCAATGTAATCATTACGCGCGACAAATTTTGTATCTACACACTGCAGCAACACGACTAAATTTTTGCAATGTCTAAATCTGTCTGCTACTCATGGTGTTCGCACGTTAATTTTGTAATGTTAGTATATGTACCATCGAAGTTTTGAAAATACATTGTCGAATTTTTGGAATACGTTTAGCATTAAGAATTCAAAATTTTGTCATCTGTTATGTCAACATCTATGTACGTAACTGTTCAAATATATACGAGGTATATTCAGAGAAAAGGTGAAGGTTTTATGAAGGTGAAGGTAGTGCAGCTTGAGTTCCTGCCAAAAGGTCGTACAGTTAATAAGGAATGCTACAAGGACGTTATGCAACGTTTGCATGAAGCAATCACACGATAATGCAATAGCTCACGCAGCAATGCTTACTCGTGAGTTTTTGGTCGAAAAAAACCCGTAATCATGCCTCAACCACCGTATTCACCAGATTAGGCTATCTGCGACTTTTACTTATTCCCAAATTAAAGAAACCAATGAAAGGAAAGGCTTTTGCCACAATTGATGAGATCACATCAGAATCGAAGAAAGAGCTGATGGCCATACCGAAAAGCGCATTTCAGAAGTACTTCGAGGATTGGAAATTGGGATTACTTTGAAGGGAACAAAAAAGATATTGATGAAAAAAGTTCAAAATTCACCTTTTCCTTTGAATACACCTCGTATGTTCATATAATAATAGTAAAGGAAATAACAACATCTTCTTCTGAAAAATAGTATAAGTTATTAAAAAAAAATGAAAGAACTGGTTATGACCCCGTTAGTAAATGTTTATCTGCTACAAACATAGCACATTTCATATACATACGCAAGAATTTATATACCACAGTTTTATCTCTTATTTTGTGTGTTTTAATAATTCTTTCTACCATTAAGTAAAACGGTCCTTCTTGTAAATACTCAGTTATTGTATTATTATATATGTACATACATATACTGATGTGATTGAAGTGGTAAATCTGAAAAAGTTCAAGCATTCTTACGAAGTCATTTATTTTATTTTACTGCCAACTTCAAATGTGTTTGTAGTTTATTTTAGGGAAGAATGAGGAGGTGGCAACTTTACTAATATTATCTACATATATATTTATGTAGAGCAACAGTGCATATTTTTTTTACATTCTGCAAAAAGTGTGTCAATAAACTCGTAGTGATTATTGAACTTGAACATTCAAGTTTGTAGGTCAAGGCAATAAAGTTTTTATATCCTTTGTTTTTCCTTCTACAAAGTTCATTAACTGCGTTCTTAAGTACTTGGAGGATATCATAAGCTAGAAAAATGTGCTAAGAAGAATACTTTAAATAAAGTTTTACTTAAAACGGAAAAGTATATTCAAAGATGTTGAAACTTAACCTTGGGTTGTTGTTTTCAATGTCTTTCTGAATAAGATATTGGCACATCCGAAACTTTGCTATTTCAGTAATAGTAATAGTAGTAGATGTGACAATTATTATTATTTTTTTTAAATTTAAACCTTAGTTAATATTTTTAAATAAACAAATATATTTAAACTATTTATTTTAAAATATAACTCAGTTCTCCAGTCTATGAAGGGCTATTTCTCAACCGCATTGTGGATCTCTCTTAATAAATAAAAAGGACAACAGGAACAAATTCTATTTTTCACAAAAAACAACACACCGTAAAGCTTATGTGACTATTGTAATCGTATACGCTGTCTAGAACTTGCTGATAGCTTGTCTGCCTGCGCTAGCTGTTGCCGCTCCTCTTATCTGTCTTTCTCATTTGGGATTTTCGTCGCAACATAAACGTTAATGTTTGTCTGTATGTAGCTTACAGATCCCGAACCCACTTAGCCGATTTCGTTCAAATTTTCAGGATGGCTTCATTGGAGACTGGAGAATTTCCCTATGGAACTTCTTTGGAAAGTGGTATGATTTTCTTGATATTTGACGCACAGGTAGCTTATTGCCTAAGTTAAGACGCGAAAAGCTTTTTTTCCGGAAAGTGAACCTGGACTCGATCTATCCAAAAAAAAATTTGTTTTTTGTTTTTAGAAGTACGGGAAATTTGTACCTGGCCTCATCTATCTCAAATAGTTATAAGTTTAATTTACTTGAAATTCGGTGCAAAAGTAGTTTTTTTTGCCTAAATTAAAATAAGGAACACTACTTCTTCTGGGCTATCCCGAGCTATCCCAAAATATTTTATTTATGGTTTGAATTACTTGAAAATTTACATTGGAACTTTTTTCTTCCGGGAAGTGTACCTTGAGCTTATCTATCCCAATTAATACATAAATGCTGAAATCAACCAATATTAAGCAGTATATTAGGGTTATAATGAGAGATGCTTGTAAAAAGTTTGCCCAAAAACTGAAAAGGGGGCGTATTAACTAAAGTATAAATATTGGTGATCGGTGAAATTGTTACTTTATAACTTGAGAACGGCTACACATAATTTGGCCAAAATTATACAACATATTTGGAGTATAATTCCGATTTTTATGTAATTTTGTGTGTGTATTCATGAGAACTTGGGAATAATTCAGCATAGTTGCCACCTGTTTTGAAATTTTTTATATCACCTAAATTTTTAATGCTTTCTTTGATGTGAGAACTGCCAAACAGAATAAAACTATACTGTAACACTTGTGGAAAGAGACCGAATGTAGTTTTGCTTGAAGCACTGAAAATCTTTCAATAGATATCTATTGTATTTGCCTGTGCTTGACAGTAGATATTGTGGCCACAGTAACCGCTTTGGCCGAAACTTTTGCAGAATTTGAGGCGCTAATTTTGTCAAAAAAGCATTGGGTCTGGGCCTTTAAAGTTTGTCGATGAAGATTTTCATATTTATTTTTAAAGTTTTTTTTTTAATTTTTTTTGCAATCCACAAATTAGAACATACTTAATTTATCATTAGTTTTTTCGTAACATACAATTCACCATAATTCACACCATTTTTATGTGTGACCAAACTTCAAAGAATACTCTAACATTTAAAGGAAAAAAATCCCAATCGGGCTTCGTGGTAAGGTTATATCAGGGACTAACGTCGAAATCAATGAATCATCCCCCCTTTCATACCCCTCTTCAAAATAAGTCTATGTGGTAGCTGGATATGCGGAATTATGCGTTGAACTCAATTTATCATCTCCCCTTTCCTGTTCCTCTGATTAAAATTTTGTGTAGTACCATCGTTAAAGTTACTCATCCAATACAAAAATAAATATTGAAATCGGGCTACGTCCGATTAAAATTTTTACCAACTTTCTGTTGAACCAATTTCAAAGAAAGCTTTATCCAATACAAAAACTATTATAAAATCGAACGATGTTGCAACTTCCTCTCTCCTATCCCTTTAGGAACAATTTTTTCCTAACTTTCTATGGAACTAAGTTTAAAGTTATGCGAGGTCATACATAAGGAAAAAATATACGCTACGCATTGAGAACCTTCTTTTTCATCACATGTATAAAAGTTTTTATTTAAAATATTGATTTCACAAATTAAATATAACAATATGGGTATTAAATATAGAGATTTAAAAATAGTTTTCGAAAAAAAATTAAAATTTAGATGAATAACAAATTTCTCAGCTTTTAATTATTCTGCCCACATATTTGGAAAATTTAGTTTGCGACCAGCTGCAAATACTGCAAATACGGATCAGAAGTTTTGATATGAGACAAATGATTTAAATAATAATACCAAAAAATGATAGATAGATGGGAAATCTTTGTGTTACAAGTTCATTTCATACAAACGACAGCTCAGCAGCTTTATCTTGTAGTTTTTGGAATTTAAAAATGGTACCATATAGACGTAAATTTCATAGTATAGTCAAGACTGTGAACCTGTGGCGAACACTTTTACTAATCACATTTAAAAGTAACTGTATTTTCGAAATTTGCTGAGTTTTATTCAAAACTTTAATACATACCCAAAGTTGGTCAAACAAAAGCGTCGAAAGTTATACCCCACTATGTAGAAAAAAAATCGGATGTAGCAACGTGAAAAGTTTTTTTCATTTTTCTAATTACAAAAATTTCCTTGGTAAACAATTTTTTTTGTAATTTTTGTGCTTTTACATAAAATTGAAACAAAAAAATCACTAAAATATGTTTGTGAAATTATTTCTATTTTGTTCGATAACTATTTGAATACGTTTCTATTGGAAAGTATTTTTCTCATCTTTTCTTTAAAATAAAATTCAAAATTTTGTTTTTATTTAAATTGTAGTTACTTAGAGACACAACCGTTTGCATGCGAGATATCGAGCGAGTTTTATAATAATGTTTTTATATATAATTGCTTTAAAATTTCAGGAAAATGTTTTAGGGTATGTATAGAAAGAGAATGGGGTGAGGTGAGTATAAAAGTAAATGCAAATTAACAACTTGTTTCAAATTAAATGATTATAATTCAGAATTGAATATATGTTTCCAATACTATGTATTATTTTCTGCGTTTAAGTGATTAAAAGTTGCGCACACAACGAAGTTGCAGAAACTACAAAAAAAAATACTATGAAATAATCGTTTTGGAAAATATGCAAACAACTTAAGCTACCACCGTTGTCAACTTCTTTTGCCGTCATAGATTCAAAAAAATCTAGTGGATACGAATTGCAAAGTATGGATCTTGTTTTTCTTACAAAGCCTTTCAGTGCTATATTTAAGCTAGGATATTATTCACAAACATGGAAAAAGTCGCAAATAAATATAATAGCTGGACCATGTAAAGACGCAACCTTGCGTCAACTTATAGATCAAACTTTTTGAAAAACTGCTGCTATAAAAAGCGTCTCCCTTATTCGATGAAAATGGCATATGGAATTCCTACATATAAATTTAGTTTTCACACAAAAAAAAAGTGGCAAAATTGAGCAAGTAAATCGATTATCGTAATTCAGAGAGTATTTATTGGCCGTTTTTCTTGATGTGGTTCAAGTGTTTGACAATGCGATCTTCATTGATGATGGTCTAGTTCATAAAATGAATAAATTATTATTTAACACATTCCACAAATCTTTGAACCCTACATATCCAACAAGAGATTCACTGTGAAAGTAAATTAATATTATAAAGAACTTCGGGTTTTCGCTAGGGTTTTGCTAAACGGATGACGAGGTGTTTCATAAAAATCAACATTCTTCGCAGTTAGTTTTTAAATTTCACACACTAGTCGTCATCCTTGTCCCAAAGGTAGTGGAGTAGCAATTGACACTGACCTTTCGAAGAGGGGGAGTAGCTCCTCGCTGTCTCTAAATACCTAGCTTGCTCATTAAGGAGGGGAGTAGTAACTTGCTCTGACGTTCCCAGATGGGCAGTAGTACCTCACCGCCTCTAAATTCCTAGTAAGTTATAAAATAGAAAAGGGAGTAGTTCCTCGTCTTCTCCTGATACCTAAAATAGGTAGTAGCACCTCGCCTATTTATGTTCAGGCTCCCTTCTTAGTCTGAGGTTATCCTTTTGTACATGTTGCCTAGCCGCGGACAGATTACCGTTGCCTTTTGTATATTGTATATTGTATATAATTCTGTTTCAAATGTATATGTGTTTGCCTGTATGATATGAAGTGATATGTAGTGACGTGTTGGTTTGACGTTATGTGCTGATCTTGATGTATGGTGTTTTGTGGGGATGTGTTGGAGTTGTTGTGGGGCCTCAAAACCCTTGCTTATGCGGTACTAATTTGTATCTGCTACATATCGAGTGAATGATTGCCTTGTTCCTCGTTTGTGGATTGTTGACAGCTATTCGTGTAGTTGTGTTGTGAGTTTTGCTGATAAAATGTGCTCGCCGCTGTGGTTCTGTCATTAGGGTGGTTCTGTCGGCAATTCGCTTTCCCCTTCTTCTAGCCAACGTACTATTTCGTCACCAACTCTTCGTTCTGGTTTCGTGTCAGCTCGTTATTGGCTGTGAGGCTTAGGATTCGTAAGCCTCCTCGACGTGCGTCAATGCTTCTTGCTGACGTCGTTTTACCGGAGGTCTTCTTTGTTCCCTATAGCGTTGCCATCGTGGACCGTGTTGTTGTTTGTGTTCTTTTCGCATTCTTCATATTATGCTGCTACGGACGTTGCATACTTTCAGGCATGAAAATATATCCGTGGAATGTGAAAAATTATCATGCCATTTTTTGTTTGCATATGCATGCGTGGATATTTGATGTACGAGTGTAGTTTGTTTGAATGGTTTGAGGAATATACACCCATTTGCAAAATAATGAGGATGTACAATTGTAAATAATTTGATGTGCGTATATATGCATATGTATCTTTATTATTATTTTATTTTCATTATTTATTTCATTTTTAATTTTAGTGTTTGGCTTGTCTGGTAGACGTCTGACGCTGGTTTCGGTGCCACAAATTTGGATCGCCTGGGATCGCGTAGTAAATCCTCACATTCTCGCTATTTCTTGCCTGAAAACTATGCTATGAGTCGGGGTAAATGGGTGTGTTACCCCATATTGCTCCAAGAATCGTCACTTTTGGAAGTGGTACGATCTCCACCTATTTCGAGAATTTGTCATCGGAGTACCATTAGCATTGTCTTACCATGTTTTGACGTTGTGGGTAGTCCGTTGAAATCAGCGCATAAAGTGGCCCAAGGTTCCTCGGCCAGTTGGGTAAGCATCTTTCCTGCAGACAGAAGGGAATTGTGATTGTGTATTCTTATTCCAAGATAAATCGTGCATTTCGTGCCGTATCCTCTGCCTCATATTTGTGGGTGGGTACGCACAGATTCCACGGGACCTAGTATTCGCCATCGGAATGGATAAGTGGATTTCGGTATAATTTTTCGTCTCTTACAGAATATTCAGGATATTTTGTTGGGTCAGCTCTTACCTCTGATATCTCCTCTGATAAAAATAATAATACATTGACCTTTCCCCTCTGGTATTGCACATCGAAGGTGTATTGTTATAGTTCAAGGGCCCATCTCGGTACTTTGCCGGAGAGGCTTTCTATGGATTTAGCCACTTCAGCCACTGGTGATCAGTAACGACAGTAAATCTGCAGCCTTCAAGGTATGGTCTCATCTTGCGTATCGCCCCCATGATGGCCAGACACTCTATCTCCGATACCAAGATGCTACGCCTAGAAAACGTCGAAACTCACGCGTGATACTTTGAGCTTTCAGGTCCTTGATGGCTGCTACCTTATCTGGATCAGTGTGGATTCCGTCTTTCTTACTATGTGTCCTAATTATTTCAGGTTTGCTTTTCTTAGACGTCGGAAAGCTTCAGTATGTGCCAGTGTAAGCGAATGCATGTGGCTCAAGTTCGGGGCCGATGTCGCGATCTAGTGCGCGTTGGAATGTAGTCTGGATGTCTAGGATGTCTCTTGCATGCATGATTTCCTTGGAAAATAGTGCTGCTGGTCGATCATCCTTCATCGTTATTTTATGCGTAGTAACGTTCGACGAACCTGTCATTGTTTCGACCGCTCTCCCTTTCTAAAAGATTTCTTACCTCGATGCTCTCTGGGTTTTCTCTGTTGATAGTAAACTCTAGTACGCTCTTCTGGGGTCAGCGTATGGAGTAGAGGTTTGCAGTGATTAAGGTGCATACAATTACTTACACGAAAGAAAAAAGGAACATAAAAATGAGAGTATAACAATTACGAGTAATTCAATGATGTTATTTGACGATACTCTATACAACAAATTTGTGATCAGCTATTCTCACATACTCGAGTATCATGCAAACTGCACATAGCATTTGCCAACTGTTTATGGTATTTTCGAACTCCCCATGAAGTTTTATTATACATGACTGGATGAGCGTATGCTTGGGTGTTCCAACTTTGTTTGCATATATAGCATATATGTACATATGTTATATAAGTAAATATATGTAATATGTAATAATATGTATGTTATATAAATATGTTATTAAATAAATTAAAAAAATTAATTTTATTTTATATTTTATTTTTTTACATACCTTTGTATGTACATACATATATAGAAGTACATATATAAAATAAAATCAAATTAATTTAATTTAATACATTTAATAAATAATCCTAAATAAAATTAATTTAATTTAATTTAATTTAATAGATCTCAGTGTGAATAAGCTTGCATACATATATACATATGGACATACTTACATAAGATACTGTTTTGTATGAATTGGCTCGTAACTTACGTTGTTAATGTCTTCGGACATAAAATTCTTCGCGTCCCCTCGTTCCTCGTTCCGCAACTCGAAGAATCGAAGAATATGCTTTATTAGCAAAATCAATAAGGACATAAAAATAACAAAAATAAATTAAATGAAAAGAATATGCCTTATTGCATAAAAATAACAAAAAAGACATGAGAAGAATATGCCTTATAAGCAAAATCAATAAGTGCATAAAAATAACAAAAAATAAATGAAAAGAAGTGAAATAAAGCAAAAGTGCAGTTCTGCACTAATTCAAGTGCATTTAATAATTGAAATGAAAAGTGGTATTGGGTTACGTCCGGAACGTAACTTCTCCCCCTTAGATAATAGACTCTCCAGAGTCGTAATATATATATATATTTTTTTTATTTTTATAATCTTTGAAAAGTTGTCTTTACAATAGTAGTTGTACAATTATTAGAATTGAAAACAAAATTTCCTTAAGTAACAAGCTTACTAGGTACAATAATTATTGTAATTATAACTACTGAGAGGGAAGGAAAACAAAACATTCAAGTACAAGACTCCTTTTTACTTCATGCGATATTTTTCTTTAATAGCCCTGAGTTCTATGTATATCCTCAGAGGTATTATTTTCCGTTTTATTCACGATTTTAATTTTGCTTTCCCCTCTTTTTAAGATGTATACTGCAATTATTACAACTATTATGACAACTGGGAATAAAGTTGCGTTTCTTCCGTAGGAGATTTTTTTTATTGGAAAATTTTTCCTGATCAATTTCAATTTCGCAATTACCGAAACTTATTAAATAATTTCTGTTAATTGTTTCTTTCATCACATTTGTTTACAATTTTAATATCTAGAGCATTTTTGACAAGGACTGTTTCGCCATCTATTTGCTCTATTTTTGCTTTGTTGTCAAAAATTAAATGGCATTTGTTCCTAAAAATACAGTTTTTGATTTTTTATAGGTTTTTGAGCATTGCATTTTCTTTATATGTATAAGTCATATTTTCAATTTTTATGACAAATTCATTAGCCTCTTCTATTTGGAGATGTTTACTAGATGGTAAGAGGGTTATTAGATTTAAGTCTGCTTCAATAAAATCTTTTGGTATTTTTATTGCGAAAATAACTAAGCCTTCTTTGTAATTTAAAATGTCAATTTTCGTAAACTTTAATTTAAAGAAATCTATGCTAAATTTGTCTATTTCCTCAGATGTAAGTATACTAGGGTGACAAATATGGTTCTTAGCGGACGCAATATTGTCTTGTAAATTTTCGATTTTTCCTTTCAGATACGCCAATTTAAACATTTGGTCAGTACATAAAAGTCATCGTACAACTTCTTTGTATCTTTTTTCAGATCGTCTATAGTATTTTTTATATTTAACCTGTCTTCTTCTATAGCTGACTTTAGTATTTGGATCGATTCATTAAAATGTGTATTTATATAAATTTGTTTATTGACCGTATCTATAATATTATGACTATTTTTGTCGATGACGTCGAGGTGTTGAATGATTTCTTGGCGATCTTCATCGTCCATTACCCCAGTTAACCACATGTAGGCGTGGCCTACGAAGTTAAACAGTACCCTGTTTTTCCTAAGCTCTAACGGAGTAATTGATTTCAGTTTTGATTTTATAGTTTTTATTTCCATTTCAATCATTCCCCTATTATGCAGTTCTAAATTATTAATATTGATTTCGATTTGATTCACAATATGGGTTAGTTCCCTTGTGTCAATTACATGCAGTATTGTAAAGGATTGGTTTACTACTTCGACTCTTCGCAATTTGATCTGTGCGTAGCCCGACTCTTCGGTGATTGGGTTAAGTTGGAGTATTCCCTGTGTTTCGGTCACGTGTATCATCACGATCATTATGAATGCCAGTATCTGCAAATTTAGAGGGCCTTTTTATATTTGTTGTATGGATATTTTCTAAATTGTGTTTTATAAATTTTGGTTCTTCCTTGTGCCTTAAACTTTTGTAATTTTTTATAAACCCTGATTCTCTTCTTTCTATTTACGATTCCCTATTGCTGTTTAGTTTTTGAATGACCTGGTTTTTTCTACTTTCTATTCTTCTTCTAATAAGTTCATGATCTATTGTTCCATTTATTACATCAAATGGAGTACATTTAATAGTGCTGTGAACCGTGTAATTGTAAAAATTTTTGGCTCTCGTCATTTGGGTAACTATTGGTAATTTTTCCTCGAGATTAAGTGTCCTAATTTTTTCGGTTAAAGTATTATTGAGACGTTTGATATCCGAATTTCCCGTATGACTGTTTGGTTTTGTAGCATGGAACTCAATTATTTCTTGTGTTAAACATTTCTCTAACATTTCTTGAATTGAATTCGTTATCAAAGACAAATTTTTTAATATGACCTTTTATTCCAAAAATTCGTTTATTTTACTTATAGTCGTCTGTTTCTATCGGGTAAATGAAAACCCACAGCATGTTTTGAGAATTTGTCAATGAAAATTATAAAAGATTGCTTGCTGTTTACGTATGTGTGTATCAACAATTTCATTTAGTGTGGTTGGCGTTTCTGTTTTAGATTGGATTGCGGTCATATTTTCCCCCGCAGCATATGCCGCAATTGTTAATAATTTCGTGTATTTTAGTTTTTAATTGTGGATGATAGACTTTGTGTTTTATCCCGTCATATGTTGGAATAATTCCTGCATGACCTACTTCGTGTTTATGGAAAAGTGATATCTGTCTTCTTAGTCCATTTTCTTCTTGAATGTCCTTGGCAAAATAGCTACATTTCACAAAAGATATCTTTTCTATACTTGAGTATGTGTTCAATAAAATTCGTTGTAATTTATGGAACTGATGATCATTTAGCTCGGAAAATATCGCAACTTTTGTTTTATCAATATGTCTTCAGACTATATTGATGACATTGTTAGAATCGAGGTCTTGTTTATCGATAAAATTTCTTTTGTTATTGAAAATGGTTATCATTTCGACTTCCTTTGTTTCCACTAAAATTCTTTGGATCTTAAAACGGTTTACAATTGTGTCGAGGATCGGGAAATGGTCGTGAAAGTTTTCTGCTTGATAATGCATAGTTTCGCCGTCTACTTGTTCATGACAGTTAATAATGCTTGCAATTTCATTTGAATTTTCTTCTTTAGAATGGCCAGTTTGAATTGCCATAGAAGCTTCTGATTGCTCGTCGTGCTCTCCGGCGTTTAAGTTTTTAATATTTAGTATTTCGTTTAAGGTGATTCCCAAATTGTCAAAATCTAGTGTGTTCATCTCACAATTTTCACAATTAATTCGGCTGAGAAAATCAGCTATTTTATTTTCTTTCCCTGCAATGTAATCGATTTTCGCATCATATTTCCCTAACTGCACTAACCATCGTTGCAATCTTGGGTTTATGTCTCTGCCCGAATTTTTTGCCTGTAACCACCTGAGTGGTTGGTGATCCGTCTGTAGATCGAATTCTCTTCCGAAAATGTAAGGTCGGTAGTATTTCACCCCCCAAACTATCGCCAATAATTCTTTTTCGATAGTGGAGTAATTTTGTTCATGATTGTTCTGTTCGCAAACGAAATTTGATCGCCTTCTTGAGTTTAAACTGCGCCAATTGCGAAATTGCTGGCGTCAGTAATTTGCTTAAAACTTTTGTTAAAATTAGGGTACCTCAGAATAAGAGGATTTGTTATGATGTCCTTCAGTTTCTCAAAAGCAACAATATAATTCGGGTCTCTTATATTGACCTTTGCATTTTTCTTCAAATATATTACAATGGGATATCCTATTTTGGAATAGTATTTTATAAATTTTCTGTAGAAACCTGTGACGCCTAAAAAGGATTTAATTTGCTTTTGCGTTGTAGGGAGCTTCAATTTTTGAATCCCCTCAACCTTACTTGGGTTTGGCTTTTCACCTTCCGGTGTAAGAATATGCCCCAAAAATTCGGTTTCTTTTTTCAAGAAATTGTATTTGTTGATTTGTATTTTAAGTCTTGCTTCTCTTAATTTTTGAAATATATTTCTCATATGTTCTATATGTTCGGATAAGGATGTCGTCTAAAAAGACCACACATATTTTATTTATGTAATTACGGAGCACAGAATTCATAAATCGTTGGAAAGTCGAAGGGGCATTTTTAAGCCCAAATGGCATTCTTATGAATTCGTAATGCCCGAAAGGGGTTGAAAAAGCAGTTTTTTACATGACATTTTCCGCCATCAAGATTTGGTGGAAACCTTTAGCAAGATCAATAGAAGAGAAGTATTGGGCTTTGCCCAACTTGTCCAAAATTCCATCCCTATTGGGAATCGGGAATTTATCATTTACTATAATTTCATTTAGTTTTCTATAATCGACCACAACTCGCCATTTTTGGACGCCGGAATTGTCGATCTTCTTAGGCACTACCCACAAAGGGCTATTATATGGTGAATCGCTTTCTTTAATTATGTTTTGTTCCAACATTTCGTTTATTTGTTTTTGAATTTCTTTTTCGTGTACTTGCGGATATCGATAAATTTTACAATATATAGGGTGGTCTGTTGTAGTTATTATTTCGTGTTTAATTTCCTGAGTGGCAGAAAATAACTCATTAAATTCTTGTAATAAATTTTTAATCAGTTGGCCTTCTTCAGAATTTAAATGCTCTAAATTCAAATTTTGCATATCGCTCTATGTAGTGCACAAATTTCTTGGCTATTGTATGGATTGAAATTTTCAAAATGTATGGTAGTATTTCCTAAAACCGTAACTAACTTTTTCTCTACATCTATTTTAGCTTTAAGAGGGATGAGAAAATTTTGGCCTATTAAAGCTGAATAATTTTTACTATTGAAGTCGATCACCTTCCAAGAGAAGGTGCCTGAGGCGTTGAACTCTCTAGGTATAAGGGTAATTATTTTATGTGTCACTTGATTGATTCCATTTATTGTTCGGTACCAAAGAGGTGTAGTAAGTTTTTATGTGGTGGTTGAATTCTCTAAGGTTTGTGGCCTAATTATGCTAGTATCAAATCCGGTGTCTATGAGGCATTTAATTTTCTTATTGCATCTGCAGGGGGTGGCATTGTGGAAAAATTTACATCTTCCTCTTCGTGCAAGTTACCGATATCCATAGGTTCGGGTTGTTGATTAGAAAAGTTTGTTTGACGGGTTTGCCTACTGTTGTGATAAGAATTATTGTTGTAATAAGAATTTCGGATTTGTCCTGATTACCTCGAGTTTTGGAGAAAAATTAAATTCGATCTAAGTTGTGAGTTGTTTTTTCTGTTAAAGTCTACACTTTGGTTGGGGTTGTTGAAGTTTTGTTGTTGTGGAGAGTTCGATCTCAGTTGCCAGTCGTTTTTTGTGTTGAACTCTGTACTTTGATTGAAGCTGTTAAGACTTCGTTTTTGAGGAGATCGAAAGTTACTACTTGTTTGTTTTTCAAAATGAGATTGATTTTTATTAAAAAAATTTGTATGATTATACGAAATTGCTCTAACATCGTCTAACAACTTTAATTTTGTATACTTTACAATTATTTCATTCAAGGTTTCATTTTCATTTAAATGTGATCGAATCGGCCCGTCTATGTTTTCTAGCAATATATCTACCAAGTCCCAGTCTACATTTTCTGGTCTATAGAGTGGTTTTAGTGGATCAGACAAATATATTTCGTTAATGTCAAATTTACAATTTTCAAAAATGTTAAATAATTCTCTTAGGTTTCTTACTTTTACCGTTCGGCAGAGGTTGAAAATTTCCGCGTAAGTTCTCCTTGGATTAAATTCTTGTAGAATTTTTGACTTCATTTCCTCCCACGAAAGACCGTTTTGAAATTCCCTTCAGCGTTTCCTTGGAGTTTTTCATCTGCTACAATCCTGAGGCAAAACTGCGTTAAGCTCTCATTCGTACCACATAGCGCCAGACTTGTTTCCACAGCGTTTATAAATGACCTTGAGTTGTGATTTTCAGAAAGAGGCTACAAGCGCCGAAATAATTCAATGATATCCTTTGGGGTCATGTTGAATTGGTATTCCTGTTGGTAGAATACTGGCTGAGCAGCTTTCGGATTATTTTGGATTTGTTGCTGTTGCTGCTGCGTTTGTTGTTGTAGAAATTAAATGAAAAGAATATGCCTTATTAGCAAAATCAATAAGTGCATAAAAATAACAAAAAAGAAATTAAATGAAAAGAATATGCCATTAACAAAATCAATAAGTGCATAAAAATACCAAAAAAGAAATGAAAGAAGTGAAATAAAGCAAAAGTGCAGTTCTGCACTAATTCAAGTGCATTTAACAATTTAAAGGAAAAGTGGTATTGGGTTACGTCCGCAACGTAACTCGTAGATATATGTATGTATACAAATAACACACTCTTTTAGGCATTTCTGAGTATATTAAAATTTTTACGCATACATACATATATTCTTGTAAATTTTTTAGCTAAGATCACTAAATAAAAACTTCACCAAATACTTCTCCAAACTTCACATAAAGGAACAACTTATTTGCGAAAGTTTTACAGAGTGGTACTTACTCGATGCTCAACTCTTCACTTCTCTTCATTATTTGTAATCGGAGGAATCGTACTCACAGAAATCTTCACAAAGAAGCAAAATGCATTCCGTGGTAGACCTCTAGTATGGAAGTATGCGCTCGCGAGAGGTGCCGGGATCATCTCGTCCTTCAGTCCTGGTAGTATTAACTCTTTTGTGTCCGCTTCATTGCCGAGAAATATTATTGCATATACTTATTTAGGGTGGTTATCATATTGACCCTCGATGGAACGTATAACGAAATTTTACTCATAAAACTTCTGGTAGCCCCCGTGTCTATTGTAGCTTGTACCGTGTGTATCATTTATATTGACGGATTCGATAATTCTCCCTTTTTGGCATATGTGTATTTTCAATGGGAGAGAGCTACTGCGTTTGGGGTCCCCACCCCATGCCCGAGGTGGGATATATATTCTTTCCCCTGCCGTATTCTGCAGCAATGCCTTGTCTGAATTCATCGCCGACCACATTCCAAACAGTGGCTTACGACAGCCTTGTATGACGTGGTTACGTTCTCCGCATCGTCTACATGCGGTCTCACAACTGAGTTTGGTATATTGGACTAGTTTCTTCAGGAGCTCTTCAAAGGTGTTAGATTTGTCTAGAAGGAATTCGGTTGCGTATTTAGTGAGATCTTCTCTTCTCAGGTAATATACCCACGATGTGTTCACCCTTTTTTTTTACTTTGCTTGTGTTCCCTGTATTTCGGCCGCATTCGTTATTGTCATACCATATAACGTCGAAATGGAATTGGTAGGTTGATGTTATTTGTACCAAAAGGGCTTTTAATTTTGCCGTTTTAGCTACAGGTACACCACATTTTCTTCTGATGGTCATCTCAGTCAAAATGGTGTTACTAACAAATTTTAATCCATTCGATTACATACAGGAATTGCGGCAGCGTTTTGGGTGCTTCTACTATTGATATGGTGAGTTTGTGAAGTCTTTATGAAAATTTAATTTGTGTATATTCTATAATTGGTTGAAAACAGGGTGTACCTGCTACATTAGTATGCACATCTCCCAAATGGAAGCGAGGCCTTGCGGCGTCATCGCCATCCGTCTTCGGATGCACTACCGGTCCGACAACTATAACTGTAATTGTAGATATCAAAGATTTGTCGGGACGTCTTGAGGCTGTTGCTAAGAATTCTACACAAACAATTCAGTGCGTCAAGAAGAATTCACTTGAATATGTTACAATTTTGCAAAGGGGGTGCTCTCGATCTCTAGCACAATATCAGACATTAGATATTATTCTATTAGAACTCTCCCCCTTCATTTATAATGCCAATTTTTTACCAAGTTGAGTTTGTTCTAGCAGCGCGCCCTAATTTTATGTTTGTTAGCTAAAAGAACGAAATTAGCTTTCAATACGAGTATTCATATTAAGCCTTGTTTTTTGAGGATACATTTTTCATACATTTTCATACAAATTGCAAGCTTTTTTCATATTTTACATTTATGTACATATTTTTCTCGTGGATAAATAATGCTTACGGCTAGAAGAAGTACATATATGTTTTTATATATTCTTATAGAAAATGAAACACCTTCCAAATTTGTCTTAATAAATAGTTTGATGAATTCAATCTTTCAAAATTTTTAATACATTCAAGTCGTTGTTTTTTTAGACTATGCAGCACTGGTGCTCGCATGTTTGTTATATATATATACTTATCCTAGTTGTTTCACGAGATAAAAATATAAATGTAAGAAGTGAACAAATCTCTTGTAATTTGCATTGAAAATTCGTCGTCTTATAGACAGGGTTTAATATGAATATGAAAAGTTCATTTTGGTTTTAAATATTCTTTGAGACTATAAACTTAGGACCACTTTCAAGAAAAAAATTAACCTGGTAAATAACTGATACCCTATATTCATCGATAAATTAAGAACGATGAATTACATTTTCTATCCGTTTTAATTCATTTCAGATTATAATTACTACTGTGCTAAAGTAATGTTAATATTTTCTATCTATATTGAAATTATATTGAATTGATGAACTTGAAATTTTGCATATTTATTTGCCACTAATCAACTGTTGAGCTCGCGATTAATTTATATTTATACCCGTCTGGGTATGGAAGGCGACTAATCTACCTTTAAACATGTTTTGGTGTAAAGAGGTACAATTAGTCTCTTCACACAGGACATGGTCGAACAAATGCGATCAATTCGAGATCTCAAAGCCCTAGCTTTGTTGTCGTCACAATATATAACAGAGGAGCGCACAATAACGGCAGGTGTTTGCAAGGTACTTTTGTTAGCACATTATTGCATATACTATTCACCGCAGACATCCCTACAAATGAAAAAGTAATGTCATCAACTTTTGCGGATGATACTACTATAATAAGCCGGCAGAATCAATACTACAGCCACAAAAATATTAGAACAACGTCTTAAAGTAATTGAAAAAGCAAAAATGCGTATTCATGTTAACGAAATTTGCAGATATGTACATAACCTTTACCTGAAATTCGTAAATGTGCCCTACAATGAAGCAAGCTACAAAATTACATAGCTCAGAATTCACTCAGATAGGTGCTTAACCTGGAGACGATACATTTCCACTAAAAAGTTGCTCCCTAAGCTTAAATATGCCAGTCTGCGTTGGCTTTTAACCAAAAAACTTGAGCTTAGTCTGTACAACTCTTTAATGCGATCATAAAGCCGAAATGGTTGTATGGAATCCTGACATACTTAAAACAGAATATTTTTTCTACAAATTTGAGGGTCTACTTAAAAGAATACTGGCTGGTAGTCCCTAAGTTATACTGAAACTGAGATATGTACTTGTACAATTTATTGAAAATGAATATCTGTTTGCCTGTCTGCTCGCGATAAATTCAAAACTTACTGAACGGATTTGTCATGAATTTGTGTACATTTTTATATGTATATTTTTTTGTAAATCTCCACCTACTATGAAAAAATGGGTTGGGTGTTTACACCGGCTTAACTCAAAAAGTACTTAACCGATTCTAATAACTCTTAAACTTTTTATTTTTTAATTTCTGAAAATATTTGAAAGGTAATCATCATCAGGGTTGTCACTTTGTTTTTGATCATTACCACAGACCTCTTCATAGTCACACTCTAATGTAGCTAAGTCCTTTCGTGCTTCGCCTTCTTCCATTCCGCCACCTATATGCCACGCTTATTGAATATCAGATCAAATTTATTATCAAAGTTATTTAACGCGACAGAAATATGTTAGCAGGTTTGTTTGATAGCACTGCCCGTGATGTTTGATCCTAATCTCCGCCTACTTCACATGCACTATTCTCGTATTCATTACCAATTTTAAATACATTATGACTCAAATTGAATATGTCGCTTAGATTTTATAACCAGTGCCAGTGCGGTTACATACAACATACCATACATATAATGGTTCACAGCTTATTTCAACCAGTGCTCTTTCAAAACTTTGACAGCTGTAAAAACTAAACTTAGGAATAAATTAATAAAATTTGTTCAATTCATTAGATAAGATTATGCATATTATTTTTCTTTAAATTAATTCATTTATTCAATTAAAAAATTACTTATAATTATTATTACATCTTATTTCAACCAATTCGATTTGACAAGGTCCGTTATTTTTTTGTCCACATATTTGTAGTGCGTTCAGTTTTAGTTAACTTTAAATTTGTGACTAATAACAATTTTCCCGCAACTAGCCATAAACTCAGCTCTCAAAAGCTATCATGAGAGAGCGTCATCTACATAAATGAAGAGTTATCATCGCTTGACGCTTGATGCTGTCACTGACGTTTGACCCTAGCAACCAGTGGGGATTTGATTTTTTAATAAAACTGTTGAAAATTGAGCAGCAGGAACTTGTCATTAACCACTTTAAAAATGGGCACTTACCTAAAAATTGGGAAAACGGTTACTCTGAGCGGGTCCACTATCCATAGCATTATTTACAGATTTGTCCGCCAGAATAGAACTCACGATAAGGGCAGAAGAGCTCCTAACAAAATTTTGAATCTGCCGGACGAGCGCCGAAAATCCAGGAATATTATCAGTTCCAAAATTGGATAGGGAAGTTGAGGCAGAGTTGAGAAAGGCATGTCATTCCGAAACTATTCAATGTGTTCTACTAGAACATGACTTTAATGGTCCAATTGCAAGAACGAAACCGTATATTATACTAGCAATCAAAAGCGATGTTGAAATTTTGTCAAGGACCACTTGTTAAGGATTCCGTATTGTGGTATAAAGTAATCTTTGCTGACGATTCTAAATATAACATTTTTGGTTCTGATGGACCATTATATGTTTGACGTAAGTCCAATGTAAAACTTTGAATGCATCGGTTAAATGCGGAGGTGACAGTGTTATGTTTTTGGTTTGTATGTCTAAATTTCTTAATACTGCACTCGTTGAGAAATGGGGGAAAATTTCCCGAAATGTGACATAAAAACAAGTCGATTCCATTGCATGGAGGCTGAAAACGTTTTTGATAATAAGATGTTTAAGATGAGCTGGTTGAAAAAAGGTATGACAATAATTTTAGGTGCTTTTTATACCTTTCATGTACACGAGTTGATATATTAACTTTGGTCCGAAGTATTTAAGTACCAGAAGCAGAAGAAATAGGCCCACCGAAATTTATAACGATCGTATTATAGTCACGAGGTGAATTGATTTAGCCATGTCCGTCTGTCTGTCTGTCTGTTTGAACGCAAACTAGTCCCTCTATTTTTGAAATATTTCAATCAAACTTGGTAGGAAGATGCACCTATACGTTTAAACGATTATTTGTCGGGACCGGCCAGATCGGTACACTATAGCACATATACTACCGATTTTTCAGATTTGAAATTTTGGGTCACAAATCCATCGAAAAAGTACATAAGAACGTGAAATTTGGTATACTATGCAAACATAATGAAATGCATATTGGTTCTGAAAATCAGCGATATCGAAAGAATAGCTTCCATACACCGATGCTTTTAGATGTGTCTTTTTGGTCAAAATTCAGTCAAAAAGCTTTAAGGTGCATGAAATTTGGTATTATCATCGAAATCCGACTGCTATATCATATCCCCCATACAACCGATTTGTTCAGAAATGAGGTTTTGAGTCTGGTATACTACACAAACATAATGAAATGCATATTGATTCTGAAAATCATCCAAATCGAAAGAATATAACACATAGCTCCCATACCCCGATATTTTCAGATGTAAGGTTTTGGTCAAAATTCAGTCAAAAAAGCTTTAAGGTGCATGAAATTTGGTATTATCATCGAAATCCGACAGCTATATCATATAGCCCCCATATGACCGATTTGTTCAGATATGAGGCTTTGAGTCGAAATTCTGCCAAAGAAGCATCAAGAGCGCGAAATTTGGTCTAATGCACAAATATTTTGAAGGGCATATTGGTATATTGGTATTGAAAATCATCGAAATCGGAATACTATATCACATAGACCCATACAACCAATTTGTTTAGATATGAAGTTTTGGGTCAAAAACCCGTCAAAAACGCATCCAAGAGTGTGAAATTTGATATTCTACAGACATCGATTCAAGTTCATATTGACATTGAATATTATCAAACTTTAATTTATTCAATTTGATATGATGAGGAATGGTATGAAGATAGCCGTTCTTTCTTGTTCATTTTGTAGGTCTTTCCAAGATTAGTTTTACAGCTTTTTGAAAATGCACTGACTGAAAGAAGCTGTGAACCACTGTACATATGTAAGTTAACACATAATAAATTACTTACCTTTTTGTCTGCACTACAGTGTAGTGAATTACTTACTTACTTACTTTTTGGCAATCGCCCGAATAACTTCACACAGTCAAATTTCGCTGACTCTTAAATTAAAAGTCAATTTCGCAATAATAATTTCCCACAGGTAAATTCTTATTTGCTAACTAATATTTTACATTTCCTGTTTTGAATTCGAAGTTGCCCTAATTCAAAGAATTAGCGCAACAGCTAAATTGATTGACCAAGCAACCAACTGCACGCGCATCCGGCAAAATGCTAAGTGCTGATGTCAGCGTCTGCAGTAATTGGTGTAAGCAAGTTGTTGTTGTTCTCATCAACAAAACTTTAGCTAAAAATGCTAATTATAAAATTATTAAAATTGAGTTCTGTTTCTGCAGTGGAAAGGTGAGGACGTAAAAACTTCAAACATTTTATTTTGTATATATCTACGTAAGTATATACTCATGTACAAGTGTTGTAACCAGATTGAATATTACTTGACGCTGAAATAATAATGAATGTTCATTTAAATTATCATTTATATTATTTACTTAGTATATTATATAAGAATTAATCATACATATATTTGCAAATTAAAAGTAGTTTCAACGATTATTGTCCATCATCACGGGAATAAAAGTGTTTGTCCTTGTATACTCATTTTGAAAGTTTTCATCAAATCTGGAAGAAAGCAAAGATTACTAATATACAGAATTTTTGTGCCAGTGTTCATAAAATTTGCGGAGAAATTATAAATATGTGCATTTCACCTCGACGAGGTTGCATATTACTTTTTTCTTGGTTAATTTCGGGTCATTTACTACTTAAACAAAAAGACAGAGTGAAAAAATGCAAATATAACCATTATAAATGAATGTAATACCAAGTTATTGATAAAATATTATAATGGGGATCATATTTCCCAGAATATTTCAGAAAAATTTAAAATCGGTATATATTTGAACGCTGATTTATAATCCAGTACCGTCAATTTACAGCAGGTTTAGGTAGCTGTGATTTTACTTTCGATAAGGGTTTTTTAACAAAAATTGATCTTACCAATTCGATGAAATTTGAAAATATTATAGAAACGATTACGAATACAGCCCAAAAATGTTGCATTTATAATGTGTCTCTTGGCAGAAGTATACAAGTAATAGTACAATTACTCAAGAGGTATCGCAAAGTAACGTGCCTGCATTCGCATCCTCCTCTACTAGAATGTGTGCTAGCGATTATTCAAATCGTATCATAAAGTTGAGAACCTACTAGAATTAGATTTTTGTTCTCGAATGCCAGCTGCTTCACATATTTACATATCTTTCGTAAAAAAGCAAAATTCAATTCGATAATTTTTTCTATATCAAGATTTGTTAAAATTTGTGTTCGGAATTTAATTTTGTTTGCTAACATTTCGCGTGAATAATACATACAACAAATTTAGTCTATTTTATAGCTTCATTAACGAAAAAATTCAATTTGGCAACGGATCGGTTGCAAAAGAATTTTAAAGTACAGGTACGTTAAGTGCAACAATTACACATATAATTAGAGATGTATCTTACATATCCGACTCCACAGACTATCTGTATATAAGAGGATGGATCTCACTAAGAAATCCCTTTGTTAACGTCGATGCGATAACATAAGTGCAACATCGATGAGTGAAGCATATACCAAAGAACGTTTGCTATTGATTAATGCAATTGTAATTGCTGTATTTAAGTGTCGTATTAAGCATCTAGCTCTTAATATACCGAAACTCTTCTCGATTACGGGGCGCACACTGGTGTTTTTTGTATGGAGACGCGGAAAAAAATTGTATTTTCAAAAATACTCAAATATTTCGTGCTCATATGTAGTTCTAAATAGGAAGAGCAAAATTAAAAACAATATTCTGTCTATTAGAAATAAGATGAAAAAATAAGGACGACTGTGAAGTAAGAAAATTAGAAAAAAAATTATTATTTTATGATCATTTTGTATATTGCTGAAGTTCATCCTCTTATTTCAAAATTTAAATTAGCAAAGAAAAATTAAGACGTGCACCCAAAATTGATGTCCTTGATTTTAGTACGACAGTATTAAATATTATACTGTATCTTATTCAGTTTTCTTT
The DNA here is from genome assembly GCA_030068015.2 of Neoceratitis asiatica. NCBI lineage: Eukaryota > Metazoa > Arthropoda > Insecta > Diptera > Tephritidae > Neoceratitis > Neoceratitis asiatica. The sequence goes on from CM061529.1 coordinate 9,716,224, forward strand.
GTATTAATTCTTTTCTGGTTAACATCTGAAATAAATTCAATATAACAGGCTGAAACACCACAACCTTAGTTGAATTTCAAAAACAAAACAAGAAAAAACTAGCACTTACCTCACTAGCTGTACCTTTTTATTTTCGATTATCGAATAATCCTTATTATTTCCTTTTATTTTGACGTCATTATTTGTTCTCAACCCCTATATTTTTTCCTAGTTTCTCTTTATATTTCATATAATCTAAAAAATATGTAAACTTGTATGTCTTGTAACAAGTACTCGCAGTAGTAAATACAATTCAGACTGCACTGGTTAAATATTTCACTACAAAGACATAGATTTGGTTAAATATGCACACTTACATTTGACTTAAACTTTTAGATGCCTTACCATCCTTACAATCCTTAGTTTTTTACGTTGACCTCAGAGATTCAAAAAAAGATCTGCTTATGATCTGATTTTGTGCAGCATGAAGAATTGTACGGCTACGGGCACAATTAGCGCAGAACGCGCCATTTTGCAGCACTATCGTAAAGATCTGGTAATCTTGCTATTTCATCATTACGTTCAAACCATTTATTGCTCTCAATATATATTATATCAATTATGCTTTTATGGACAGCCATTCAAGGTTTGGACCCTGATGAATGTCCCGTGCCCCATAACGAATTTGTCAGGGGGCTTGGTACTCACAGAGAAAAGGGGTAATTGGGTAATTGTTTCTCTATTTCCTTTTCGTTTGCAGTAGTATAGAATTCTTGGTTAATGTATTAATTAATGGTATTATTTCGTATAGAAAGAAATTAATTGTTATCTTTAGCAATAAAACAGAGGCACTTGGGGTACCTATACTTGATTTAAACTAAAAGAGTAACATAAATATTAAGACACATATTGGTAGTAGTATGGGACTGGTGTAGCTGAATTTGCAGTTCTAAGGATTTGAAGGAACGTAATTATTTTTATTTACTTTTCACTGCTTATGAATAGATAACCATAACTTATGTTTTTTTTGGATTGAGCAGGAAAAAATATCGTTTGTTATAGAGAAATTTAAAAAATTTGAAGTCGGATCAAGCAATGGAAAAAATCACAACAATCACATTAACTTTGAAGTTTTTTTTCATAACCACTTGTTGTCAATGAGAAGGCTGTGTCCCCTACATAGAAATGTGGAAACAAATTGGGTGGTTCCTTTGACTATGGGGAATTGGGTGATAATTACAATATGTAAGCTAGCAAAGCTTGTCCAACGGGTAAAACTAGGAAAATTCTTAAAAATAGAAAAAAAATTAAATAGGATCGTGTTTTGTGTGATATATAAATATATTCCCTTTTACTTTCATCCCTTTGACTACTGTAACACCCAATTCTCACCGCGGTAAATGTATAACTTGCATCACAAGCAGCCTTGAGCACATTGCTGAAGAACTGAAGATTGACTCATCGTTCCACCGTCTGCGGTATTCTCCGTTGTCAATGTGAAAAGGACCATAAATCTTCGGCAAACTTTTCTATTGAAAACTCCTAAATCCGATTCATCGAAAGTCGATATCGTACAGGCTTCTGCACCATATATCAGGACGATAACGATGAGCGCCTTGTAGAGTTTAGTTTTGGTTCGTCCAAAGCGCACCAACACAGCTCGGAATATTCCGTTCTATAAATGGCTGAAGCAATGTCTTCGTATTTAGATGTTGCCGACTCGCTCGCATAAATCGGGGAAAGGAGCCTCCTCAATACATCACATGTTCCCAATATTCAATGAAGTCACTGAAAAAAGCTACATGATGATAATCACCGGATGCCCAGTTTTCATTTATGTGGCATGTTTTCTACCTAAAGTTAGCGTTTATATGTTTCGCCCAACATTAAGAAAAATACGTCGATTAGGTTGTCGTTTGGATCCATTTAGTTTTGAAATTGTTTTGTTTATTTATATATTTTATCTGTTACAACAATTTCTACCACAACCAACGTATTCAGTGATCAGTAAATAGCCCCATTTACGTTACTTTTCGATATCTCTCGAGTAATTATATTATAATTCAATTCAGTGGAATGAGAGAGAGAGAGGGAGACAAAGAATATGGACGTTTCTTTGATAGATGAAACAAGAATGGAGTGGTGTCTACGACAATGCAGATTTTTTATACCTTTCATGAATATATAAAATTTCCTGTATTGCATTTTAGGATTAAATATTAGTTTTTATGTCCGAACAAATCAGTTATATGGCGCCTATTTTTTATACTGCTCAGATTTCAATAATTTTCAGTATCTATGTTAAATTCATTGTATGAGTGCAGAAAACCTGTTTCCACGTCCATATTATATGCTTTATTGAAGTTATTATGACCTATGACCTATTTTCATGTTCTTAGATGCTTTAATTGAAGTATTTATGATCCGAATTCGAGAATTTTCACTACCAATGTTTAGTTCATTATAAGAGTGTAAAATACCAAACTCTATATTCTTAGCTGCTTTGTTGAAGTATTCATGGCCAAAAACATTTATCTGAACAAATCGCTGGTATGACGGCTATATGCTACAGCTATGGTGACTATGAATTTACATAGAAAAAGCATATTCTTTATTAATAAGAACAAAATGAACATACGAATAACATTTTCTTGGCTTTGATTTCAATTAACAACTACCTAACAAATATGCGTCAAATGCAAAACACTTTTATTTTTTTGAGGCACAAAGTTTTTAATTATATTTTCTATTTTGTACATATTCTTTAAATTCTAAGCTATTAAAATCATTGTTGCATCACAATATTAAATTCTACTATTATTAAACTATTTTGAAAAGGTATGGAATTGATTTATTATTGATTTATATCAGACCATTTGCTTTCGATTAAATTTCCACCGTCCATTCCTTGATTTTTCTCGGGGTCGCATACATGTGAACTCATGAAATAATACGCTGTTATTTATTATAATTTGGTTTAATTTTCTCATAATACAAATTATATTTCTTTCAACATCATGTCAAGATGGAAGTGTACCCCTTCCACCATTTCAACCTCTTTAAATGCATGATCCTGCTGATTTAAATAACCAGCGCAATTAACATAAAAACCTTTTACTTTTTGTGATTTTTATTTCAAGTTCTTTTATTAGTAAAGGACCTTCAACCATGCAAATATTCTGCGGTATGATTATGAAAAAGTGATACTTGGAAAGTATACCTACCTGAGGTAGTATTTTCAAATAATGCTTTTTAAACATTTGCGCAGTTAGATTGTTCTAAAAAATACTTTTTTAGTGGTCGTAAAGTTTTGAAAATGCGAGTAATTTCTGACTCAATTCAAACTTTATCATTAGATCAAAAATGCAATTTCTGAGTGCGTCTGATGTTTCACCCCGCAGGTCACTAACTTCTAATACTTTTAATAGTCGGAAAAAACAGGAAAGAAACTAACAACACTAAATACTTGTAACGGTTTTGCATTTCCTCATTGAATATGTAGTGGCATTTTGAAAAGCTAAAATAAGAAAAAAACGATTATGAAGCTAAACCCAACAGTATACACTATCTATTATAAAACTTACTTATATATTTACAAAAAAAGTACAACTGCTTCGGTATAATAACATTCACTGCTAACCTTTCAGCTATTGCAGCCGCCTAATATTTTAGGAAAATGTATGGAACTACAAATACTAACTATGAACTCTTAACGATTAACGCAAGTTAATATGGCGATATCTATGTCAATTTTGTACTGTTTGATAACTCTTAAATTAAGAAACGAGACATTTTTCTCTTTTTTTACAGCCAACTCGTTTAATTTCACCAGCAAGCACTCTTCGAAAACGACGAGGAAATAGTTTTGAATTGGCCACTTTACTTTGCAGCATGCTAATTGGTGCCGGATGTCCTGCTATGGTAGTGTCTGGAGTTGCTCGTGCTGAAACCGTTTTGAACGATCAACGAAATATTTCTTTTCCGCATCAATTTAAGGAGCTTTACACCGAAGAGAAAGAAATTTCAAATGATCAAACAGGTCAAAAATACAAATTACGTCCAATGCCTGACTTAGAAAGCCATTTGGAGGAAAATATGACGAAGATGATGAAGCAAAAAGAAGACGACGAGAGGAGATTACGTGAAGAAATGAAACGTTTAGAATTAGAGGTAATGTAATTTCTCATTATTAGGAGTATTAAATATTAAATATTAACCAAAAGAAAATTTTTTTTGTAAAAACAAATAGGAAATGGAATTAGTTGTTGTGGATAGATACCACTTTAGGCGATCACATGCATGGGTTGTAATTGTAGATAATGCTCCTTGGAGTATAAAACCAAAGAGAACATACATAAACGATGAAGATGACGAAGTTCCAGAGCCACCGAAAGCACGTTTCATAGAACCATCAACGGGGTTTACTTGTGACAATCATTGCAAGCAATATATATTGATTGATAGTGTATGGGACCATCAAAATTATTATGTAAATATGCAGAATTATAAAAGAGTTAGTGAAATTCGTTGGAATATGCAAAATAATGAAGATTGGGAGCATCTCCTCCCCGGAGAGCGCCCTGAAATGCGTTTATACACAGTTGGATCTGATGAAAACATAACAGAAAATACGAGACCTTTAGGAGAAGAAAAACATTTGGATACAATGCATTCATGGGTTAATAAGCTGCATATTAGTCTTAGGGAATTCGAGGAAAGATTTCCAAACTTAGGCAAGACTGTTCGCTACGCGGGTGCAGTGCATGAACGTTTTTCACCATATTCCTTACGTGACGGAAAAAATGAACAATTAACAATATATTACGATAATGAATATAAAGATCCAAATATACGATGGGAATATTACAAAAATAGAGTTGATTTGCTAAAACAAATTAAATCATTTTACAAGTCTGGAAAAATTGAAGAAACATTTTGTAAAGGACGGAAAGACAGTCTTCGTTGTAAGTACTTAATAATATAGATTTTCACCGTTATACAGGTAAGGAGGGTACAATGTAAAAGTGTTCTTGAAAAAGTGTAACCCTGGAAAATCAGCTACATTTTCTTAGTGCCTGTGGCATAGATTTTAACAAGACTAGTTAACATTTTATTGGGGGATTGTTTTTTTTTAAGTAGTTGACTCTAGTTATTGTTCCTTTTATCAAAATTATATTACACACCATTGCATGAATTTTCACCAGCACCCGTGAGGAATTCATTGGTGTCGGTTATTTTTACGTAGGATAACATACTCTGTTGTTTTAAAAACTCAAGTATGTGTTATTCGCTGACTATTGGCCCGATACCCAGTAGTCGACCATAAATTTGTTTAGCCTTAGCTATATAACTACAACAATTTTCAAAAGCTAACTCAGAAACGAGTCTAGTTGTTAAATAACTTAATTATCATTAATACAAACAATGATTGGGTGATTCGGTAACTCAATTATAACGATTATTGTTAGCTCTTAAAAAGGAGAGAAGGTGGCACAACAGCTTAGCAAAACATCAATACATGCGAAAGACAAGAAGAGAAACGACTATACCAAATAAATTCGTGATAACAATTATTTAATAAATGAGTTTTAATTGATTACAAAGTTTAAAAATCAAAAAAAATTATGGTTTCCACTTTCCAAATTACGCTGCATGACTCTTCGTACTGTAGAGGGGCTCAAAATAAATAAATCATGTTGTGCCCCTGGATATTAAGCATTTACCGCCAAAATTTTGAGATTACGATCACATATCTATGCACAAAATAAATATATTGAACAGTGTTACCCAACAATTAAAAAATAAATTCTCTAATCATTTGCACATTGCTAAAATAGTATCCATGGCGGTTGACATAGGCCTCTTTGCGAACCTTTGTGAAAAACATTGAATGGTTGATTGTGTATATTAGTTTATGTATACAGCGGCTTACGAAGGAATGACTCATAGCTTTCCCCCAATGCTCTCCAACAGAACGTTGATAGCATAGATTTGTGAAGAATCGTAAGGCGGTTAAAACCTTCAAGCAATTTAATAAAGTTAATAACTGAAAAACACTTGATAGCTTCATTATTTACCTGTTTTTCTGTACATATCACCATTATTCTCCCGCCTTTTAGTGGGCAATCAAGTTTAGAAATCATTTGATCGACTAAATCTTCCCCTACAGAATTCATAAACGACTCTTGTAGGAAAACTCTGTAAATTTTATCGATACGATTTGTCGAGTTGTTAACTGACGAATTTTGCCGTTTGCATTAACGATTGGGTGATTCGGTAACTAAATTATATCGATTGTTGTTATCTGACAATTCCCTTTTTTTAAAATAGAGAAATGGTGGCACCACAGCACCAAATATCAAAATATGCAAAAAGTAAAAAGATAAACGAGAAAAACAAATAAATTTTTGATAGAAATTAATTAATAAATCAGCTGCAAGGTTTGGAAATACAAAAAAAAATTATGATTTCCAATTTTTAAATTAGGTTGCATGACTCTTCTCTCCAAATAAATTAAATAATTAAATAAACAAATTAATCGTGCCGTACCCCTGGATATTAAGCATTTACCCCGAATAATTTTGAGATTACGATCACATATTTATGCACAACATACATAAATTGGGCTGTGTTATTCAACAATTAAAAAATAAATTCACTTGCCATTTGCAAATTGATAGAATGGGTATTAGCATTTACCGCCAAAATCTTCATATCACGATCACATATTTATGTACAAAAAACATATATTGGACTGTGTTATTGAACAATTAAAAAATAAATTTCCTTGCCACTGATAGAATGGTATGCATTGGGGTTGACATAGGCTCTTCGTGATTTCTGGAGCTCATGATTAAGACATGAGTGCAATCGATAACTCCAGTAGTGCCTCCAACAAATGGTGAGTTTGATGATGCGGAAATTTTCTTTGAAGCTTGCTGTTGCATTAGAGTCATTGGAAATCTAACCTTTGCGAAAAATATCGAACGGCTTATTGCTTCTATTACTTTATGTATACAGCGGCTTACGGACGACTGGCTCATGGCTATCCCCCATTGCTCTCCAACTGGACATTGATAGCATCCAATTGGGAAGAATCGTAAGGCGGATAGAACCTTCAAACAATTTAATAAAGCTAAAAATTTAAAAAAAAACTTTCAATTTGCATTATTTAAATTTTTTATGTAGATATCACCATTATCCTCTTGCCTTTTAGTTGGCTATCAACTTGAGAAATGATTTCTTCAACTAAATCTGGGGTTAATCGATATTACTTTCGAAATTTTATTTCACTGAAGTTGCAAGCATCTTCCACTTCTCGCAGCAAAATTCAATGCACTGACGAATAGTGCATTATTTCCTTATCTAAATAAAACAATGTGAGACGTATGCTCAATACACTATAGACATTTTAGTTGATTTTCTTTTGCTTTTTGTTTTTTGGTAATTTCCCGATTTGTATTTTGTTTTATCTTTTATACTATTTATTTTAACCTAAATAAAATAATAAATCTCTTGTCAATGGCGGTAACTCGAAAATTTTTGTCGTTTAATATTAACAACTAATCGTTAAAATTGTCGCTAAATTTTATAACGATAGCGAATATCGTTATAATATGCTTAACGTTAAAATTGCCGCTAAGTATTTTAACGATCCGAAAATCGTTATAATAGCATACAGAATTCCACCACCGGTGTTAAGCGATATAACTTTCGAAATTCTGTTTCACTCAACTTGAAAGGATCCTCTACTTCTTGCAACGAACTTCTTTCCCCTCATAACTTTCTCATATTAGATTAAAACATATTCCAAATACTCAAAAGACATTTTAGTTTGTATTCTTTTTCTTTTTTGGCAGTTTCCAGATTTGTATGCTATTTAAATTTTTATAATATTTATTTCAGCCTAAATTAAATTTGAAATCGTGTAGATAATGACAACCGCTGATCAATTGAATTCCACCACTGGTAAGGTTTTCGCCACTCTGCACTTCCTTAAAGTCGCATTATTTTACGTGAAAATTTACGAGAAAAGTACCAAACATGCAACATGCTAGCAACGTGATGCCTGCAAACATTTTTTTGCTGCTTTTAAAATGTACACATTTCAAATTGATCAAAAAGTGACATTTGTTAGAATTGACAAGCGGTTCAAAACTTGTTATCGAAAAATAATTGGAAAAAAAAGTTTATGTTTTTCTTGTGGGTATTTTTTTCTATTCTAGTTTAGAAATATAACATGTGCACACATTGCTATGTAAACTACTAGAAAAATATTAAAAATTTGAGCATATTTTTGTTTTGATTTGGAAGATGATATACATATATGTGTACATTTGAGAAGTAATATGGCCTTATGATCTGAAATTAAGAAAAAGGAATATAAAGTTATGTACAAAAGTTATTAATAATAAGCCATACCAAATTAATCTAAATAAGCTACTATTCGTTTTGGCTGGTACCGTTTATGGAGTATAAGGAGGAGACGATGCAGTCCAAGATTATCATAGAAAAAGGTTTAGATTTTATTTTTCAATCAAATTTTTTACGACAGCTTACCGTTGCACCTAATGGTGGCTTGACCCTATTTTTTCCTTTGTCAAAAATATTTCAGCCAACTTTAAAAATAATGAATTAATTAATATTGGAATCGGATATTCTTCGAAGAATCGAGGAAAGCGAACAATGGCCTCACATTGCATACCCAAATTAGTGGAACACAACCCTTTATCCGGTTTTAGCACGGACTCAGCATTCGGTTCAGATTCATTGAGGAAATTTTTGTTGAAGAGGTTTACGAATTAAAATTTCTTTTACACTTTTCGATGAATGAACGTGGTAATTTCTTTTGCACAAATGTAATAAATAATAAAAAAAATCTGAACTTGAGTCTTTCAATTGCCATTTTGACGCCTCTTCTCTTTTGGCAGTCAATGTTGCGAGCAACATTTCACTGCAAATAAAATACTTGTTGCTAATGAAAATTCACGGCTGTGAACAGTCAAACTTCCCTATAACGAAGTTTAATATAAAATGAAGGTCTCCCTGTAAGGAACTAACATCAAGTACACAGCTTTTAAGTTTAACTCTTAGTGTGCTTTGTTCTTCTTCGAACGAATTTCTATATAGCGAAGTTTTATTTATAACTTTTATAGTGGGAGAGAGACTCAGCCACTGAGCCTTGGTAGTCACTCCGGTGGGTTAACGTCTCGTCGCAATCCACATCAAAACGAAGTTCTTCAATATATCGCTGATTTAGGCCCACAATCCGACTGAAGAGTAAAACGCCTTTTATGAGCACTTGGAGCGTAGAACAAACTGGAGCAGATTTTCCACATTCTATATAAATTTAAGTTTCTAAGCCAGTTTTGATTAAATGTTGATATTTTAATGATTCTTCACAAGTTTAGCTATTTATCTCAGTGTTTTCGAATTTGTGACGTGTAAAACATATTGTACAAAAATTGTTGACCCCTTTTTCAATAAAAGGTCAATAGTTTAAATGTACAAAGTGCAAGCAGGATTAATGTAGGAAACTTTAAATTCACTTTATCAGTTATTTCAGGCTCAACTCTGCAAGTTTTTTATTTAGTTGTTAGCTTCTTTTTGGATGAAAACTTTATTGTTCGTTATATCGTTCGTTGATACTTACTGAGTTTCTCGATTTTCTGTTTTTCTGCTGAGCTGGTTATAATTCGGGATGCTCCGGTTCTTGTTGTTTTATTGGAGAAAACTAAATGTGGTATTGGGCTTATCATTTCGGGGTCATGAATTTCAATTGAATTATTTTGTCTACTTGCTGTATTTTGATAGTCGTTGCCGTGAACTATTGGAGGTAGCTCTTATTCGTTTAAGTTTTCAGAGGTGAATTTATCATAACTAACTATTTGTGAGTTCAAGAAATAAATACCAGTAGCCCTGAATCCGTTTAATATATTTCCCGGAGAGAACGATCTTTAGAAAAGATGGTGGCCTAGTTTTGAGCAATCGTAAATAGTTTTTTTCCACGTTGTTGCCTACGAGGAAATTATTCAAATTTTTTCTACAAACTTGTTTAAACGGTCCAAATATAGCAGCAGCTAGTGGCTGTAGGCGATGCGATGTATAAGATGGAAATGATAGCATAACAATTTCCCGGAATGCCTCCATGTATAAACCTTTCGTTGAATCGAATGCGAGGAAACACATATACTCGAGGTAAATGATTTCCACTGGCACTAACGATGCCAATTGCAGTGACCAAGCTTCCACGCTCTGCTGATGTTGCTTGGGAAACCTTTCGCTCACTTTTCTGCCAGAGCCTGTGAAAAGAGGTATTAAAATGGTGATAAATGAAAATATATTGCTGAATACACGTTTTTGCACTAATTAACCTACCTTGGGGGTCTAGACAAACTCACTTTCTCTAACTTTTATAGTAAAACGATTGGATTTTGTTTTAGGAAATCATAGCACCGAGCCCCAATTGCCTCTTTTAACTGATCCCAACTAGGTGGAGCTCCGATCGCACTAAAGTAGCATAATTATATACAATCTTTCGGAAAGTCTGGTAGTCAAGCAATATGCATAGAAAAAATACATTCCTTTTGTAAAAATTTACCGTGATGAAATATTTGAATTGGCACAATAATCCAATTTCCGAACCGCAATTGCCAGAATCAAAGTGTTTTTTAGCCGATCTAGACGTCTCATTCGCGTCAGTAAGGTTGTTCATTTAATATTATATTTTACTGCTGCTGTCATTTGTCTCTCAATTCCACCATTACTAATTACGATTCGGCTTTATAATTTTTTGTAATATCGAACTATTGCTATTCATAAATAAACGAAATATTGGGCTTATAATGTAATAAATGTCAAATTTTCCCCAATTTAAAACGTGAAATGTGCCCCGAAAGATATTCCGGGGAATCTTCTTTAATATTTTTTTATTTACTGGGAACCAATATAACTCACCTGTTTTATCAAAATCGTTGCGCAACAACTATTACGATAAATAAATGTGTTTATTTACTTTTCTTTACTTCAAAAAGAACTTAGCCAAAGTCGCGGCAGCAATAGCCGAGTGGCTAGCATTGCGTACTACGATTCGGAAGGTTCGAGTCCAGGTTCGAACAAAATCCAAAATTATAGAAACTTAATTTTTCTAATTGCGGTCGACGCTCGGAAGGGAATGTAAAATCCTCCGAGTATATTTCTGACATGAAATAATGCTAATCAAAATCCATCAACCGTTCAGAGGCGGCTTAGAATAAACTGTAGGTCCCTCCAATTGTTGGTTAAAACATCAAGGCGCAAAACCACAAATTGGAGGAGGAGCTCGGACAAAAATCGCTTCAGTGGTTACAAAGCGTCAAAAAAAATGCACAAAAATCGCATCAGTCAAACAAAAAATACCCGTATACTTATTATTTTGCATAGCCTTTCATTTATGTACCCACTATATATGACAACATCAAATCTTAATTAAATCTGCCCCAAAGTCAAATCTACCCCAGCTTCCTCTACTTATGAACGCTGTTCCCGTCACAACTGTTATAAAATTTAGCCCCCAGGACGAAACAACCACAAACGGGTTGGGGCTGATCGACTCCGTCGCGGCTCGAAATATAGTTGTCTGTGGTACTAAATAGCAAAACAAGAAAACTCATCAAGCTACTGGCTGTCTCTGAATCGAAAAACTTCATACAAGATCGAACATATTATGATAGATGGACGACAGAACACAGAGTCTTGCGTCTTACGGGGTACCGTTATTACCTGTTATAAATAAATTTAATAGTGCAAAGAAATCAAATGGTTGATTTTAATATTTCCCGAATATGTGTAGTTTTAATAGAACAAAATTTGGAAATTTAAGTATGGGGCATATGGTTGTGAAACTTAATATAAAACAAGAATGAAGGGATGTCTTCGGCAATAACGAAGTCTTTAAACTTATTATTTATTGAAAAATTCAATTTGAATAATTTTCAGTGTCAATTCAAACTAGAATTTAAGTCTATAGATTACCAAATTCCACGCTCCTAAATGTTTTTTTAAAGGATTTTTTATTCAAAGCCTCATTTCTAAATAAATCGGTTGTATGGGGGCTATATGATAAAGCTCGATGAGTTTTACTACCAATATGTAGTTCATTATAAGTGAAATGGTTAATCAATTCAGCCCGTGATTCTGATACGATCGGTATAAATTTCGGCGCGTCTATCTCCTGATCGTTTTATTTAGGAAGACATTGTCTCTTATTTATAAACCGGTGAAGAAAGAATCAGAACGTTTTAAGAGAGCTGAAGTCCGTAACAATCAAGCAATTTTGATTGAGCTTAACCAGGGAGGTAATATTTGTTATCAGATACAGAAGAAGTTTATATCAATTCAAAAACCAATTTACATTTTATCAGAAATCCAATTTTTTGCTGAAATTCCGAATGACGACATTGATGATAGCGTCCATCAGGAAATTTAACGATCCATCGTTTTCATGGTACTCACTTGAGGGAAGATAGATTAATCCTGCCAAATGAAGAAATGATGACAACACTCAATTGGAGGCAATTTTTGTGTACACCAAAAGAAATTTTTTTTGATAACCAAAGACTTTATAAATAATCTGATGAATAAAGCATCCAATAAAGATTCCAAAATTGAAAAAAATGTATAGAACAATATTTACAAAAATAAAAATAGCAAGTCCCCAAAGGGCTTCAAAGAGCATCAGTAAAGATAATCAACGAAGCATCGATCTAACAAAACCACAAAATACAAGTGAAATAAAAGAAATGATTAATTTAATGATTCAAGTAACGCGACAAATTACAACCATGACGAATCTACTGGATCGCAAATTGCCTTTCAAATTAATTATTTGAGCTGATACCTTTCATTCATATCCATCACTTTATACTACTCCTCTCAGAGATCCACGTCACCGATAAACGCTACTTCGATGTGCCAAGCTATTGGGTCCTTCCACACGCCTCATCCAGCACTCGAAGGCTCAGGCATTTGATCCGGAAAAATATCAAACACACATCTGTAAAATTATATCTCACTGAAGCTATACAAGCTAAAAAACATTGTTGTAAATGACAAAAGACCATTGACATTGTCTGTTACATATTGCCCGCTCATATGATACACAATCAGAATGGAAGAGTATGCCAATGCCATCACACCCACTATAGTGCATGCGTTACTATAAATCGGAATTGGTACTTAAAAGAGGATTCGTTAAACACTAAACACGTAACAAAAATTAAAGACACAATTCGGTATACATTATTTTTGGACTCATCAGCAGCTCGATACGAGGGAAATGTAAAATATAATTTCAAACTCCCTACGTACAGCTGCAAACGAAACTATCGGCTTTTGGAGAGAAAACAGACTGCATACCTCAGAACTTTGCGATCGACCACAACTTGGATGGGGTGGGAAAGATACCGAGTAGTAAAGAAGGTAGCGAGACACATATGCAAACGAAAAAAGAAAGAGGCCGAGATGCGTGAATATGAAGAGCATGAAAAGCTGGCCGACAAAGATGCCGCGACTTACAAAAAGTCTAAAGGCATACTCTTGTAAGATAAAAAAGGTAATCTAGTGACTGATGCCCAGAGTATACTGAATTTATGAAGGGAAAATTTCTGCAGCATGCGGAGTGACAGTGAAAATGGTACACCATGAGATGGCGAATCCAATACCCCAATTGATGACTCTGGAACAGATGTTCCAGTGCCCGAAGAAGTCCGAATAATAATTGCTCGCCTGAGAAACAAACAAAAAATGGCGGGGGTCGAAGGTTGCCAATAGAGCTATTCAAATATGGTGGAAATGGCCGCAGAAGATTCATAAATCAGATTCTTTGTATAATATGATCGGACGAGGGCATGCCCACCAATTAGAAGCAAAGTACGCTTTGCCCAATCAACAAAAAAAGGTTACCGCATAATCTATGTCAATTACTGTTTACCGTTAAGTTTCTAACAAACTGACCTGGAAAGTCTAGAATCTACATATATTCACCATGCGTCAAATTTTGGATAAAACCCGTGGCAAGAGGATCGACACACACTATCTCTTCTCCTTTTTAATACAGCATTCGGCAGCACGAAAAGGCGCTGTATCTATGCCCTATGTTAGAATTACGTATCTCCGCAAAACAAAATGCTCTGCAAAAACAAGCGAATCCTTATCGTGTGATTTCTTTAATCCGTTGCTGGAAAAAAATAATACGAGCTGCAGAGGTGAATAGAGAAGTTACAGTTATCGCATTCGTCACTCGGCTCCCACGTCACTATTCACAGACATAATTTTTAAGTTTTGGATATTATCGCCTATTTCAGAACCACCATCAACACCAACAGCATTGCCAGCGGGGAAATCCAACGCAGAATACCTTGCTTCGTTGGACTTAGTAGGCAATTAAACAGTAATGTCCTGTCTCGACGAACGAAAACCAAACTCTTCAAGTCACGTATCAATCCTGCCCTGCTATATAGCCCAGACGCATGGACGATAACAATATCTGATTGGTCGGCGCTGGTAATTTTCAGAGAAAGGTTTTGCGTAAAATTTACGGTCTTTTGCTTATTGGCAAATGCCGCACACGAAGAAACGAGCTGTACGAGTTATACGACGATATTGAGACAGCAGCTAAAGCGGTCCAATTTTGAAAGTACTCGATGGAATACCCGCACATGAAAGCAGAGGAAGAGGAAGACCTCTACTCCGTTGGAAGGATCAGGTGGAGAGGGACCTGGTTTCACTTGATATTTCCAACAGGAGGCAAATTGCAAAGAGAATGAACGAGTGGCGCGACTATAATTGCGTAAAAGAACAAGTTGTGGAACTGAAAAAGACTATTTTCCTGTGTGTTTTTCTCCCTATATATATATATATATATATATATATATATATATATATATATATTTGGCGCTTTGTAACCGCTGAAGCGATTTTCGGCCGAGCTCCTCCTCCAATTTGTGGTTTTGCGTCTTGATGTTTTTACCAACAAATGCAGGGACCTACAGTTTATTCTAAGCCGCCTCCGAACGGTTGATGGATTTTTATGAGGAGCTTTATTTCATGCTGGAATTACACTCAGAGGGCTTGACATTCCCTGCCGAGGGGCGACCGCAATTAGAAAAATTTATTTTCTATAATTTTGGATGTTGCTTGAACCTGGGCTCGAACCCAAGCCTTCCGAATGGCAGTACGCAATGCTAACCACTCGGCTATCGCGGCCATTCTCACTACAAGGAATTAAAAAAAATGTTCAAAGTATGCCAACAATAATTTCCAATGATTTTAAAAAGTTTTTTTCAGAAGTGGGTGTGCAGGTAGAACGGCCACATTTTTAGAAAAAGAAAGTGCTATTTCACCAAGACAATACAATATGTGTCAAGTCAGTGAAATTGATGGCAAAAATCCACGAATTGGACTTCGAATTGCTTCTGAATATATCGTTTTCTCCACATCTGGCCCCTAGCCACAATTTTCTGTTCTTAGATCTCTAAAGAATGCTCGCTGAAAAGAAATTTTCGTCGAACGCAGAGATGATCGCCGAAATAGAGACCTATTTTGAATCAAAGGGCAAATCGTACTACATAAATGGTATTGAAAAGTTGGAGGGACGCAATAATCAGTGTATCATTCTGAAAGGAACTATTTTGAATAAAAATAAAAATAAATTTCACCAAAAAAAAAATTGTTTTACTGTGGTAGGCCGGGTCTTTTCAATTGACCTGTTAGCTGTTGGGCAGTCTGTTCATTTCGAGAAATAGCAGAAAACATTGATTCATCATTTTGGAATACTTTATTGATGAAGAAGAAGAAAAATTTAAAAGTGCAAGTCAAACTAATATAACCGATTTTTTCAACAAATAACAACAAAATAAGTGTGCAACGAACTAATTTTTGTATCCTGTGCGAATACCTTATGGGGAAATCCGACTGTATATAAGAACGTTACGATGAGGAACCCCTGCTGTCTGCTTCTTAAGAACCTATGTCGCGGCTTTTTTTACTGGCGTCAACGACTATCTCATTCACTCTTACATGCTGGTATCACGCCACAGCTAGACCCTTCTTTAGTTGTTATGTTAGCCGATATTTACTGTTTCTTTGTGACCTAACGCCACTTTTCCTTAAAGCTGTACTCGCTGTACAGTACATCCTTTCAACCCTTTCTTTAATAATTTTTCCAGAAAACCTCTCACTTTGTATGCATATTAGCTGTTGTAATCAGGAAGCGCAAATAATTATCCGTATCTTCTTCCATCAAAATAGTCATCAATTTTGAAAAGTTTCCAAAATCATTATTAGAACTCATAGTAAATTCATTCATTACAATATTTACACACTATAAAAACTTTATTACTTTTTTACAGTTATGGAATACAATAGCAACCCGAAAGAGCCCAAAATTCTACATTTTTATCCAACCACCAGAGTTGATTCATTAAAAAGTCTATATGTAAGTAATGAGAAAATCTTTCTAAGCTACAGCGAACGCACTGACAGATGTACTTTGAAAGAGTTTGAATTTAGGACAGGTGGTCAAGCACTAAAGGTTGTGAAAATAATTTGTTTAACTGTAGAAATATACTAGTAATTATCTTTTCTTATTTCTACTTATATAGAAAACAACTGAAAAATTTAGACGGCACTTCCCTGAAAATGTTCCAGCATACAAAGATATTGCTGTACGTACAATCGACTTTGCTCAGGGGAAAATATTACTCAAATTCCACTACGCTCTAGGAGCACTAACATCATCCACATTAGAGTTTGCCATACCGCCAAAGCCAGACTATGATCACGAAATTAAGTTTGATCAACAGCTCACGAAATCATACAAGGTAAATTAGTTTGTCGAAAAATGTGTCAATAAATCGTATACTCCCCAATAAACAATAATTAATAAAATCAGAATATTCTGAAAAAAGTTGAACATATGTTCTTATAGACTGTTGAACTCTTATACTTTAGAATATATTATATTCTATACGAAGGGGTAACGCAGGGTTAATTATTTTAATATACATTTAAATTCTTATCAAGTTATTGATATATCTAACAATTTTTTTCACATATATATGTGAGTACAATGCTTGATGTTTGGATATTGCAGCGACTGGTAAATGGTTGTTTAAAAACTCAGCTCGCCTACGCTCTGTGGATTTTCTAACCTAATGTTATTACCTACCTACGAATGAAGTCATAACGAAAGCGCTTTGATTTCTTCAAAAGCTCCTGGAGACGCTCATATAATTATATCAAGCATTGCATATGTGTGAGTGAAGTTCGTTCGAGTCCTGCCAGCAAACATTCAAATAAATACTTCAACCATCATATTGGTACTTGTATCATTCGGCTGTTTTGTCGTCTTCGGAAGACGATTTACTCTATTCGTCTCTGCAATTCAGTTGGAAAATAATATATTGGGCCGGCCTATTTAATTTATTTAATACTTTAATAAAATAATTTTCTTTTCTTTTGGCTGCAAAAGTAAAACATACGATTAAGGAAGAGAAGAGTTAGTGGAGTTACTCTTTACTCTTTTGATTGTAATTGTCAAAATCATGCAGAACTGTTTGGCTTTTAAAACTGCACAAACCTTCCGTTCCACTCTTCTTTCGCACACATCACAATACCAAAATTATTTTATTTATAAATAGAAAATCGAATCAAATAATCTTGACAATGTCGGAAATGTATTAAAGGGAAACCGTCAAGGTCAGATGAAGCCAGCCCACCCCATTCATTCGCAGGGCACGAATGACCGTAAATGCTACTTGGCCTCTGTACATTTAGTAACATTCCCTAGTCTGACACTCGTTCATAGGTTCACATGACAACACCTCCCCAACGCACAGTTATTTTATTTAATCGGGATAATAAAGTACTTGAAATCGCGGAAAGAATTACGTAATAACAAGTTCACCTTGGATTTTTTAAATATTTATTATACCAAATTTTATTTTACTTTATAATAAATACTTCCTTCATATTTGATACGGGAGTTCTAAATATACCTGACTTCAGGTTAAAAACTAAATCCAAAAATCTGTCGATATTTTTATGTATGAGTACGATACAGATATGTATTTATAATCACCATAATTTTGATTTTTATGAATATTAACAAACATCTTTTTTTTTTTTTATAAAAAAATTTAAAGGCAAGATATTGATTGTAATGAAAATAATTCAATCATTAACATATCATTAAAAGTAGTAAAAAAAGGAAATATTTGCTAAGAGTCAGAAATAATAGAATGGAACAAAATTCAATAATTGAAATATATGCACCTGGATACAAAAAAAAAACATAAATTAAGCAAAGGAAATGTGCATACATATGAAAATAAGAAAAATGTTCAAACATAGTAAAAAAAAACTGATTTACAGTGACACTATCTCTGTCTCCCTCTCTCTCTCTCCCTTCTTTCGATGCACGGCACTCAAATTTGGATGGAGAAATCGAATTCTTCGTTAATTTTTTTTTGTTTCGTTAAAGCGGCAACGCTTTAACGCTTCTCGTGTTTCGTGGCACTTGCACAACTTGGTTACGTAGCAGATTAAGACAACTACTAATTCCGCAACATATAAGTTAGCACCAGTTAAGTTATAACCAATAATGTAATTGGGAAATAACCCAGACGCCGAATCAGCAAACCCAATAATATTGGGAATAACATCCGGCATGAGCCAATCAATAACGCACCGACCCAAAAGCTCGATCAGCAAAAGTAGTTGCATTTAAGCAACAAACATCCGGCATGAGCCAATCAATAACACACCGACCAAAAAGCTCGATCAGCAAAAGTAGTTGCATTTAAGCAACAAACATCCGGCATGCGCCGATTTAAATCAATCGCAAAATCTGCTGACACAGATAGACGTAGGTTATATTAAGGAAAGATTTAGTAATTAAGCTATGAGTTGTAAGTTGGAAGTAAATGAATAAAGGTCTCTTGACCAATAAACACTTAATTTTTTTAATCGTCAAATTTTTCGGACTATGATTGGCGCCCGAGTCAAATAAGCTTGGCAGCGTCCCGCGAAAGTCGTTAATAATAAGTGCCGCTCGAAAAAGTTTAAGTGCCACGGAATACTAAGTTACAAAATAAAGTGCCACGAAAAAACTTTGAAGTACTAAGCTACAAAATAAAGTGCCACGAAAAACTTTGAAGTAACAAGTCACAAAAAGTGCCACGAAAAAGCTATAAAGTGCCACGATAAGAAAAAGGGAACGTGGAACTTCCCTGACGGCCCAACGACAAGCCAGATAAAGCCAGCCCGGACAACAACAACAACAACTTCATCATCAACAAGGGGCAAGCTTAGTGCCCCCCTGTATCTAATGAAAAAGGGACCAAGCACACTTGTCGGCACCCGAATGCAGCTGAGATTACTATTTCTTGTACACTTAGTGTACGCAGACTTCAAAATTATAGATTACACGAACTCACAACTGGCGACACTTGACACCGGACTGACAAAAATTCAAACCGGAACTTATAGAATAATACACAAAATAGACCTGGAAGCATGTCAAAAAACTCTAAACGAAATAAGCAGAGCCATCAAATCCAAAATAACTCTCGAAAACCCCCTTCTACAAATCCTTGTTAATGAATTAAATCTTACACAAACACAACTAAATAGGCTTAAACCCAAAAGATTTAGGAAGTCTATAGACGAAATAGGAAAAGTATGGACATGGATCGCTGGAAATCCCGATCATAATGATCTTATCATCCTAGAGAACCAAATAAATAACGTAATAGAAAACAATAATAAGCAAGTGACTATAAATAAAATAATTTTCGATAGGATAAATAATATAACAGCAGTTTCAAATAAAATCTTGAAAGTTGTTCAAACCAACGAAGACATACAAACCAATTTTGCAATAGAGTTAAAATACAAACTTAGAATTATAAAAGAGGAATTTGTTAACATAGATTACGCAATTCATTGGGCTAAGGCCGGAATTGTAAATTCATACATTTTGTCAAACGAAGAATTAGAATTAATTAAATCGGTATTTATTAGTAATAACCTTACATTAAATAATGTTGAGGAATCTTTAGAATTAGCGAATATAAAAATGGTTTCAAATAGTTCTATGCTATTTTATATTGTGGGTATACTACTAACGAATGAAGAAATCTGCAATTTAGTTACAATTAAGCCAATAAAAAAGAATAAATATGTTAATAAAATTCCATACGAGGACATTATTACTTGCAATAAAAATAAAATATTTGCTGTTAAATTAAAATGTAGAGAAAATAATAATTTAAGAATTTGTAATAATAAGAATATAATAGATATTAGTAACACTACCTGTGTCCCACAACTACTTAAGAGCAAACCAACAGAATGCACGCTAATTAATAATCAACACATCCCTTCGGTGGAAGTCATCACACCAGGTATAATTTTACTAAATCAATACAAAGGCAGAATCGAAATCGACCGTCAGAATATCACTCTTGACGGGTCATATGCAGTACAGTACCACAATTCTACAGTATTCATAGACAACCAGAAGTACTCTGTGAACGAGATACTAAACAACAAGCCATTGCCAGCGATATTAAAGTCAATTATTTCCTCAAATATAGAAGAAGAAATACTTAACTTGGAGATGATGGAAGAACTCCATATCAATAACACAAAACAGTTAAATGCATTACAGACAACCCATGCAGCAGCCATAATAACAAATTTCTCGTTAACTATAATTATCATTATTTTCATAGCAGGAGTAATCATAAAATTGACCATAGAAACATTTTTTAAAGCGAAACCAGCAGGGCTATCGAGTTACAAAGTTAACGTCAATGTAACCGACAACAAAGAGGTCGCAACACCAGAATCGCCCAAGTTCACTACAGAGTCATTAACCATAAGCTATTAGTTTGAACGAACGGGGACGTCCGTTTTTGGCGGCGGAGGAGTTAGCACCAATTAAGTTATAACCAATAATGTAATTGGGAAATGACCCAGACACCGAATCAGCAAACCCAATAAGATTGGGAATAACATCCGGCATGACCCAAAAGCTCGATCAGCAAAAGTAGTTTCATTTAAATCAATCGCCAAATCTGCTGACACAGATAGACGTAGGTTATATTAAGGAAAGATTTAGTAATTAAGCTATGAGTTGTAAGTTGGAAGTAAATGAATAAAGGTCTCTTGACCAATAAAAATTTAATTTTTTTTAATCGTCAAATTTTTCGGACGATAATTTATACACTCCGAAGATATTAAAATTAAACTCTATTCCGGCGCGTACAAGTGTAGGGCTAAAGATCCAATACTTTCTATATTTTTCCGTATTAATACATAACTCTAAACCCCTTTGCTAGCGCAAAACCGTAAGAAACCATAGAAAATCGATCGTTCCCCATCGCTGTTTTTCACTCAACACATGTAAATATGTAGAGGGTCTACCCTTTACAATAATCACAGACAGCGCTAGCTTCCAATTGTTGGAGGGCAGAAGGACCTCAGTGATGACTGCCTAGTTGGAGCATAAAGCTGAAAGCTTTCAACTTCGACATTCAACATCGCAAAGGAGCACAATATGCTGTGGCCGATACGTTGTCAAGATTAATCATAGAGGAGGTGATAACAATAGACAGAGTACTAGACAATGACCTGAACTCACCTTACTTCCAGATAGACGAACACAACTGCTTAAAATTCAATAATTAAAAAGGCACGATTACTTCAGACAAAACCCATATATGCCCTATATGCAAAGCCACCAACAAAACATCGAATTACAGAGCGGCCTTTCCAAAGTCTCTATGTTAATTTTAAGGGACCATATCCTCGTACAAAGGATGGGAATGTTTTTGTGTTTGTATGCCTTGATCACTTTAGTAAATTTGTGTTCCTTAAACCTATCAAATATTTCGAGAGGGATATTTTTCATGTATTTGGAGTACCAGAGTTCGTTCATTCAGGCAATGGCAAGCAGTTGGTGTCAGAGATGTTCACCAGCTGTTTGGAAAGATATGACACTAAATACGTTAGAACAGTATTCTATTCACCACAAGCGAATGCTGCTGAACGACAGGAAATGTCTGTATTACAGACAATACGTGCTTTTATCGGCGAAAATGGGAGAAGTGCGGATCGACATATAAGTGATGCGGCCTTTGCATTAAGAATCGCCGTATAGAGCTGTATTTTGATTGCCCATGATACAGCATGGCGCGTCGTATGAGATATTACGTACGTTAGGCACACTAAAGGATAACAAACCATTAGGGATTAATTATTTGACGAGCTTAAGAAAGCACATGATATAGGAGAGAAAGTATTTAACACCGGGACGTTAGGTTTAAACCAGGACAAGTGGTATATCACCGAAATTTCGGCAGAATTCGAAAATTTAGAATTATATCGCAAAGTTTGCACCAAAACAAGTCCAATGCATCATGCTACGCATAATGGGTAACTCAATGTACGAGATGGGTGACATGACAATTAAAAAGATTGGGGTATACCACGCAAAAGACATTTTTGCTTCATAAGTACTTGTTCATAGATAAATGTTAGTTAATGTGTTTGTGTTTTTGTTTACTACTTGACCAAGTAGTCGTGTTTGTCACCAGTGCGCGTGAAATGAACCTGTGTTTGATACATTCAATCCTTTAACGATAAAGTAATGCCATGAAGGTCATAAAATTAGAGTAGTTTTAGTAAGACAACGCCCGACTGCTTCAATTAGAATGGGCGAGACTCACAATTTCAGGGACATAGGTCGAAGCCACACGTTTTCTTTTTTTTCCCGCACACGCTCCATGTCGCAGGCGTCATCGGCGGATGCGAGCCTGTACGACAGCCTTGGTTGAAAGAAGAGTGGATCTGTGTCTCTATACGCAACTCTGTGTGTATGTGACCGTATTTGTATATGTGTAAAGAATTAGTATAATAATTTGCTGAGGAAAGTCAAACTTCCAACACATTGTTTGAATGTTGTTCCAAATATTTGTTGGTTATCTCCAAAATTACTCATTTTATGTGCGCATGAACAAACATGCTTATAAAGGGTGATCCATTTGGAGGATCCCTACTTTTTTAAAGAAAAAACACAGAAAATTCAAATTTAATTCCCCGTTAATTATAATTCGATGATTTCTGGATGAAATGGCAGCTCTTGAATCTCTTCAGATGGCTCTTCGTCTCAAATGCGGCAAATTTGCTTGTTTACATACCAATTGAGCCAGGAATTGGCCTAATCGCTGAAAAAAATTTGGCTCGAAAATATCGGATCTTCTTGGAACTTTTCAAGAGCCCATAGAGCGAAGCGATGTTTTGGAAGGTCGAGCGGCTTCAGTTCTTGCACAAGCTGTATTTTGTACGCTTTTAATTTAAGATATCGACGTAAAATGCGTCATATCGTTCCATACGTCAGTCCGAGTTGCAACGAACGGCGCCGAATCGACTCTCCACGGTTTTCGTGTACACTCTCAGCTACGGCCGCTATATTTTCTTCACTGCGTGCTGGGCGAGGTCTATTCGGTCGAATATTATTTAATAATGTTGTGTTGGGAATAGGCCGATTATGTTGTCCATACGTTGAGTAAAGCGCGCGAAACACATTCTTTGCAGAACGTGAATTTTCGTAATAAAGTTGAATGATTTGTTAACGTTGTTCAGGCATTAGTCTTTCCATGATGAAATGCCAAACAATACTGGACAAAACATGACAGTTTTAAACGACTCACGCGTGATCTGTCAAAGAAGGCTATTGAAAAAAGTACCTCTACTTGGCTCACCCTCTTTAAACTTAAAACTGCTGCATAACACTCCAACCCCGCCACGCCATGATTTCGTTATGCCTTGTTCAGTTTGGCCGACATATACGCTATCGGTTGTTCATCGTCTAATTGGAATAAAGCTCCACCCACCCCATCTGTTCATGCATGGCACTGTATTTACAATTGCTTGTTGAAGTCGGGGTATATTAGCATAGGTGCAGAGATAAGGCTCTGCTTAAGTTGCTCAAACGCAATACTGGCTTCTTTCGTAATCTGGAATTTCTTGATTCTGTCCTAGGTCAAACAGTCGTATAGCGGTATACTGTACCATCTTGGCATTCCTAAGAAGCGTCGGAGCTGCTTCGAGGCCTTGTACTGCTGCTATTTTGTTGGCGTCACCTAACGACCTTGTCTAATAATAACAAGTGTGACTCAAAATCTACAGAACAAACTAACAAATCATCAAGGTACACAAAACACATTCACGTAAAGCGCCAGGAATTACCTTGTCCTTGAGACGAAACATACGTTGAGCAGCGTTACAAAGGCCAAAAGCATCACCGGGTACTGGTATAGTGACCCGCCGGGCGACTTTGCCTCCAGAGCTATTTGCCAAAAGGCATCCTTGAAATCTATGGCGAATATGTAGCGAGCATTTCGCAGCCGCATTAGGATGCCATCAGTGTGGGGTGGAGGATATACATCCTTCACAGTTCTTTCGTTCACCTTCCTGGCATCCAAGCATAACCTGTTTTGCTGCCTTTAACAACGAGAGAAAAAGGTGAGCTCCAGCTGCTGTTACTCTCCTTGATCACCCCCATATCTATCATCCTATTCGCGGAATTAGTGAAGACTTCTGTATCGGAAGTGAGAAATGCCTCTGTTTGACAGATGTGTTTTCATCTGCCATCTCGATCACGTGCTCTTCGAGATCTGTATGACATAGCCCTAAAACGGCAAATGACGGAAATTTCGCTTTTATCTTGTCCAGTCCAATAATTTGCGCTGGGAGTGTTGCACCGGTCAAATGTGAAATCGCCCTCACATGGTACGAGTTCTGAAACAGATCTTTCATAAACACACTCTTTCACATGCTTACCCACTGCTTCGTCACGCTATCCCATGTGACTGGTAGTTTTATCGTCCCGACAACAGGTGTTTCCCCTCCGTTCGCAGTACGTACTTTCTATCCTCTAAGTGGCGTGATCTCCGTTTTTTTACCCTTCAAAAATTTGTCTGACCCTTTTCCTAGGCAACTCCCATATGCTCCTGAGTTTAGTAAGGCTAGAGCTTCATTGCCACCAATCAAGGTGTGAGCTAAAACTATTATCTCCTTTTAACATTACTACAGCTGCCACTATCTTCTTGCGTATTCTTTTTAACATTTTCTGCTTTTCCCTCATCTTTTTAATCTCTTTTTAATTTCTTTTCTTTTGTCTTACCTTAATTTCTACTGTAAATATTCTATGCCTTGCCTCATATTCCTGCTTCCTGGTGTAAACTTTTTCTTACTGCTACTTCTTTAACTTTTCTGTTATTATCTTTCTGTTCTATCTCTCTTTTAGTAGTTTTATATTTTTACTTGTCACTTCTAATTTTCCGAGTGTTTGAAACTCTGGATAGAGTGTTCGGTCTTCCCTGCTAGTTTTCTGTTTTCCTCATCCGGTTTGAACACACAATATGACGCATCACTACCACAAACAAAACATTTCATACTATGGAAGGTGGGCGTACATCTGTTACCCTTGTTTGCTTCACATAGGTTCTTTGTTAAAAAATCTACAGGCATTCCATAAATAAAGTAAAACATGAGGTGAAAGGGGATGGACAAAACACCTGACATTGGACATTGCCACTTGAAGCTGACTGATTACAAACATATGGGTTTGTATTAAATATATTCAGATGAGGAGAACTGAATTTGCTGGAGCTGAACGCCTCAACTTCGACATATGGATTTTCAGCTACAATATTATTTAATTCCATCTCACAAATATTCCTATTTTCTTTAATAAGTTTCTCTGCTCAGTTACACTCACTCCTTAATTCTGTAAAGGTTTCCATCTTCACCGGAAAGGTCAAATTCGCCAAATAGGGTTTCTAATTTCCCCTAATTATCTTTATCAGTATTTTCAAATAATTTTTCATTTTTAATCTGAACGAAAAATCGTGCTCTTCGTAGTAAAAATCTTCGAAACTCACTTGGTGTACTTGTTTTCTGCCCATTGGAATTTCTAAGTCTGAGTCTGGGTACCCAAATTGCCTCAATAGTTCGGTCCACAATTCCTTATACCCATAAGTTTGATCATCATCATGGGTTGCTAGTACCATTTTAGAGCCGCTCCTGTCACTAGGCAATGAACGTCAGCGAAAAGTTGTTCATGCGACACCTGGTATTGTTTTCGCATTCTTTCCAACTGGAATACAAAACTTTCCAGCGTCATATTTTTATTTGTACCATCAAATTTTAGATGCCACTGCTCCAGGTCGACGTTTTCCCTGATCATGGGTCTATTACCCGTTTCATTATCGCTGTGGGTGCTGTGGATTGTCGTGGTCTCCCGGGCATGGATGTTGTCGGCGGTTGAACAAAAGCAGATGGCGAATGTATTGATGTTTCCACGCCAGCAATTCTTTGACTCAGTTGCGATACATCAGACCGCATTTTCCTGACCTCTTTCATGCATTCATCTATAACCGACGCCTGTTGAATCATTGCCGCTATCATTTGCCGAAGTTTGTCTACTTGTAAAGTCATAGGGGCCGCTGAGGACTGCTCGTATTGTGACTACGACGGTATCTGCCGACTGCTCCTTCCGGTACCTCATTACAAGGTTCCTTCAAAGAGAATCCTAGGATTTGGTCTGATTTGGTTCCAAACTTAGTTACTTGTCTGCTTAGTTGCTGGGTAATTGATGGGATGTATGTCTTCAATCTTCCGAATACACTGGCTGGATAGCGATTAAAATAATCGGTTGGTACGAAAGCGACGGGATTTTCGATATCAGTGTCTATTTGTGTGGGCAACGACCCTCTAAAGCCCTTGTCACGCTACGGATGATCCTTCTGTCTCTAAAGAGTATACCTAAGCCTAACCGCTAAACTTGTTCTGGCTGCTGGGGATTCTCCATGCTCCTTACCACCTGAACAATAAGTAACGCGTTTTTTACGTGTAAAAAAAGGTTCGGTAACTTGCCTTAAAGCGCTTAGTACAATACATACTAGTACTTCTTTTGTGAAAAGGAAAAACTAGTTGAAACAAAAATAAACTGGATTACCGATCTTTGAACTATCTTTATCCAAATCAATAATGAAAGCATACATATATAAATAAATTAAATATTCTTTCCTTTTAATACAATTCGAAAAAGGTACTTATGTACAGTATAATATATATATATATATATATATATATATATATATATATATATATATATATGTAAATTCAAAATTCAAAGTAAGAAATTCAATAAGCACTGATTTTAAATCGATGCAGAAAATTCAAATGCATCAGCTCATTTGTTTATATAGAACAAAATTTACAATATATCGTATGTGAAAATTCCATATATAATTAAATTTAAAATTTATTTTGGGGTTATTTACGGTGTTATATCTCTGGGAGTGTTCACTAGCAGCGTAAATCATTTGCCAGTCCTTAGTACTGTCACAGTCTGAGTAAGAGTGATCTAAATCCCCCAATTGACATTCACACTCGCCTAAGCCAAAGCAAAGCTGGCCAGTGAACCCTAACATGCCCGAAGATGTATTAAAGGGAAATAAGGGAAATGATAGGGAAACAGTCCAGGTCAGATGCTACTTGGCTTCTATACATTTAGTAACATTCCCTAGTCTGACGCTCGTTCATAGGTCTACTGTTCAAGTCATGTCAGTCCGTCGGTCCAAAAGATCGCGGCTTCGCTAATTCTCCTTCATCCAGTAGAATAACACCTCCTCCAACGCATAGTTATTTTATTCCATCATGATAATAAAACACTAGCAATGGCAGAAAGATCTACGCAATAACAAGTCGGTTCTTAAAATATTACTTTTATCGAATTTTTCTTTATTTTGTAATAATTACCTTATTCCAAGAATAAATAAAAATTAATATACATTTGATATAGGAATTCTAAATTTACCTGACTTCAGATTAAAAACTAAATCCAAAAATCTTACGATATGTATGTATAAGCACGATCCTTTATAAGTACATTTGTATATAAAAATATATATATTCAGTCCGTTCACTGAATTTAAAAAAAATGGCATGCGAGAAAAAAAAACATATGGGATATACGCAGGTAAGTATATAGACCTTAAAGTCTGCGTTCACCCAACCCATTTTTTAAGTAAAGTAAACACACACGGTATTTAAGTGCATCAACAAGTAAAAATAGGTACCACAAAGTCTGCGTTCAGCTTGCTTGATTTGAGAATACCGTTTCTTTTAAAGAAGATATTTCTTCTTTTTGCATTTTCTCCTAATTAATCATTTAAAGAGTTCCTGACGTGTTTGATATTTGTTTGAAAAAATTTGGAAACCAAAGGAAACGAAATTAGTGTGTCAGAAAGAAAAGCTGTTATTAAACTGTGGAAAGAATGGCGAATTTTCTCGGGAAATTGGACAAACTATTGGAACAACGTATACCTCCGTCTAGCGCGTAGTAAATAATTTTAAGAAAACCGGTATTTTAACGTCGAAACCCCGATCTGGCCGTCCAAAAATATTATAAAAATATTATCAGTACGTATTAATAGTAATACGTAATAATAATATTTTACGTAAAGCTCGATATCATGGTAGAGTCGCTCGAAGAGAACCTTATACCTCGCTTGTCAACAGACGAAAGCGCATTGAATTTACTCATAATTATATAAATAAGTCTCCAGAATTCTGGAGACAAGTCATTTTTTCGGAGAAAGCAAATTTTGTATATTCGGCATAAAAGTTCGTCAAAATGTGTAGCGCAAATTAGAAACTGTCCTTGAAAAACAAAATCTTGTTGGTACAGTGAAGCATGTTGGTTGCATGACAGCTAATGGTGTGGATCAGCTTGTATTTATCGAATCGACAATCGATATTTAAACATTTTAAAAAAGAACTTGAAACAAATTGCAGAGAATCTAGGCTTATTTTCAAGGTTTTGGTTTCAACAGGATAACGATCCGAGGCATACTGAATAAATTGTCAATGTCGCTAAACAGCTTATAACGCCCCTCAGTCACCCGTTCTCAATCCTAGAGATCATTTTTGGGATATATTAGAAAAAAGAATTCGTCAGCATATAATAACAAGTAATAGGTTTTACGAAGAGTAATGCTGGCAGAATGGTCACAAATTACAGCTGGGGAAACAGACAAGTTGGTAAATTCAATACCAAACCGATTGAGTGAGGTATTAAAACAACGTGGTTATCCAACAAAATATTAAATTTAATTTTTCTTTTTAATTTTTATTGCTTTTGTAAATAGTTATAAACCTGAACGCAGACTTTGTGGGGCCTATGTTTACTTGTTGCTGCATTTAGATACCGTTATCTCGAAAATGAAAATATGTTATTGAAAAGAATTCAAAAATTAACATATCATTATTACTATAAAAATAGTTAATAAAATAGATATTTGGTCAATAATAATTGAATTGAACAAAATATAATAATTAAAATATAAGCACCTAAATACAATTAAAAAAAATTCATAAGATAAGCAAAGCAGATGCGCATACATATGTAAATAAAAAAAATGTTGAAACATAGTCAAAACAAACTGATTAACAGCATAGCATAAAGAGGAATACTGCTGAATAGAATCTGTGTTATGACATCGAGCTGTAAGTGGTGGATCATAATTTTTTCGATACTATCTCTCTCTCTATCTCTCGCTTCTTTCGATTCATGACACTAAAATTTGGATGGAGAAATCGAATTTCTCCGTTATTATTATTTTTGTTTCCTTTTTTTTTTGGAAATTTTGATGTATGTGTTTCCCATTTAATGCGAACTTGGACTGTATACCGGGTTAACTCATTATTGTTTTTCACTGCTCCCTCCTTCTAAATATACACGGTCAAGTGCTCTGTGCTTCTGTAGCTTTAAACTTTTCCTTATGTATTTATTGCCAATTGGTCGACCAGTTGCAAACTATGCTGCTCCTATTTGGACGCCGAAGACTACCGAAACGCAGTTGAAGAAGCTAAAAGCCTGTCAGAACACCGTCTTTAGAACCGTGACAGGAAACCTCCTGATGGTGCCGGCACACCACTTACACAGTGAAAAATCTATGCTCCCAGTAGGTTAATACCTTTCCCGTGAATCGTGTTCTTGTAATCCAAGAAATCGAATTTCTCCGTTATTATTATTTTTGTTTCCTTTTTTTTTTTGAAATTTTGATGTATGTGTTTCCCATTTAATGCGAACTTGGACTGTATACCGGGTTAACTCATTATTGTTTTTCACTGCTCCCTCCTTCTAAATATACACGGTCAAGTGCTCTGTGCTTCTGTAGCTTTAAACTTTTCCTTATGTATTTATTGCCAATTGGTCGACCAGTTGCAAACTATGCTGCTCCTATTTGGACGCCGAAGACTACCGAAACGCAGTTGAAGAAGCTAAAAGCCTGTCAGAACACCGTCTTTAGAACCGTGACAGGAAACCTCCTGATGGTGCCGGCACACCACTTACACAGTGAAAAATCTATGCTCCCAGTAGGTTAATACCTTTCCCGTGAATCGTGTTCTTGTAATCCAAGCCCCATCCGTTGGAGAACCGAGTAACACTGGCACAATTAATATCTGAATATTGCTGTATACTTAACTTCTACCTATCCAGCCTCCACCCCGACATACCAAATGCAACGAATCCCCGCCTGACCCTAACCACCTATTTAAATGCCCACTCAACCCAATTCATCAAACACCCCTCCTCCCCTGTTCCAACCCTTCGAAACAGCACGCTTCCTGGGTCTTCCGTTAGATTACTTCGATGACTAAGATTGAACCTACCTAACCCTAAATCGCTATAATATCGATCAAACTCAGGTAACTCTGTTTCAACGATTTTCTTTTTAAATTCACAAATAAAATTTCCGAAAAATTCGGAAAAAATAATTTTTCCAACTTTACCAATAGTGGAAGCAAAAAGTAATACTCAAAAAATAATTATTGTCAACTTAGAAAAATTATAAAAATTAAGAAATGAGAAATCAATTCTCTGAAAAAGGGACGTGAAAAAATCTGCTGCTTATGCAGCTTTTCTTAGCAAATGATCATAAAATAAAATCATTACCTACGGTTCTGCTCAAAATATGAACCTTTTTACATATGTTACTAAGTGTAAATTTATAACACTTATATAAAAAATGTACACAAAACTTTGAAAATTGGTTAAATTAACCTTTCTGAAAAATCACTGTATATATTTTCACCAACGCATTAAAATCCGTTCAATAGCTTTTGAGTTTATCGCGCACATATAGGTAAACGCTGAGGAAGACTTTGTTTTATACTATTTAAGGAAGAGCCAACAACTTAAAGGTAAATTAAAAAACCTGAAATTTTGTCCACGGAGTCTCTTATATGTATGTGTCACTCACAAGAGAGTATCGCTAAGGCTAGACTGAACAGGGAGGCGAATATCGCGCTTCCAGGGTGATGGCAGAAGCTTGAAACATTGATAAAAATTATCTTCTTATATATTGTTTATTAATAATAATATTTTGGCAGACATTTAAAACTAGCTTACTACCCGAGCGTACCGAAGTTATAAGTTGTATAGTTAACCCTTTTACATGTCCCACGTACATGAAATGGTATATTAACTTTGGTACGATGTTTCTGAAAAATCGTTCCCTCGTTCCTACCTAGAAAAAAGTTATTTTTTTTTAAAAGAGAACCTTCTCCTGACTAATAAATATAAACAAAAGAGTCGTTCACGCATGATGATGTCACCAAGAGAAATAGGGATTAATTTTTATACCTTTCATGAACATAAAATGGTATATTAACTTTGGATCCAAGTGTGTAAAGCGTTTTTTTTTATAGAGGTATAGAACTTTAAGTCGGCATTACTTTTCAAGATGGCGACCGATTTAACAGCTGTCAAGTGATTTGTTCTCAGTTTGGTTTGGAAATTCATCATGAATTCATCAAGTAAGGCGTAGATTCGTGGAATGGGCCCAAAACTAGATTACTGTTGTTCCCGATTTTCATTAGCGAATTTTGTTTAACGATGAAGCGCACTTCTGGTTGAATGGCTACGTCAACAAACAAAACTGCCGCATATGGTGTGAAGGTAATCCTCAAGTGTATGTTGAAACACCGTTACATCCAGAAAAACTGACTGTTTGGTGCGCTTTATGGGCTGGTGGAATCATTGGTCCGTACTTTTTCAAAAACGATGGTGGCCAGAACGTTACAGTCGATGGTAATCGGTATAGAGCCATGATTACTAACTTTTTCATTCCTGAATTGAATAACCATGATGTCCAGGAGATGTGGTTTCAACAAGACGGCGCAACATGTCACACAGCTCGTGCCACAATAGATTTATTGAAAGACACGTTTAGTGACCGCATAATTTCACGTTTTGGACCTGTGAATTGGCCTCCAAGATCATGTGATTTAACACCGCTAGACTACTTTCTGTGGGGCTATGTAAAGTCATTGGTCTATGCGGATAAGCCACAAAGGCTTGACCATTTGGAAGACAACAATCGCCGTGTTATTGCCGATATACGGCCACAAATGTTGGAAAAAGTCATCGAAAATTGGACGTCCAGATTGGACTACATCCGCGCCAGCCGTGGCGGTCATATGCCAGAAATCATATTTAAAATGTAATGCCACAAGATTATCTTTCGGATAAATAAAATTCATGCCAATCGAATGATCCGTGGTTGTTTTATTGCAACTTAAAGTTCTATACCTCTATAAAAAACACCCTTTACGTATCAGAAGGAATAGAGATAGAGCCATCAAAATTTATACCGACCGTATCAGAATGACGAGCCATGCTTTAGTCATGCTCGGCTCTCCTTCTGTCCGTTTGTTTGAATGGAAGCTAGTCTCTCAGCTTTTGAGATATTTCAACCTAACTTGGTAGACAGATGCACTGGTATATTTTAAATTGAAAGCTATATTTGATACATCTAAGTGCGTGAAATTATTCGGTTGTTGTTGATATTTACACAAAAATGAGTTTTAAGATAGTTAATTTAGGCAAAAAGCTATCTATGTACCCAATTTCAACCAAATCGCACCCAATTCCAGTTCGTGCTCGATATTAATCATTCATGTGCTATTGTGTTTGTTAAACAATGTTTATAACTAATATTTGTAAAGCCTTTGGAGATACCGTTTTTTTTAAGAAGTAAGCAACATACAAATTCTCCTGTATAAATTTTTTTGTGTTCAGTTATTCAGCAACTATTTTCTCGATTTATTCACACAATTAGTCAATTATTAATACAAAATTTAAAAAAAAAATTAAATTAACAAAAAATCCTTTTTTGGATTATTTGTTTTACCTCAGATTTTTTTTAGCCATATATAAATGCTAAATGATGCGTCCCTTTGAAATAGCCACTGTTGAACGTATTCAGAAGCTTTTACTCCAAACAATGGCAGTTGCAGTTAAAATAAATAAAAATTCTATCTAAGATAAATATTTTGAGCGTCGGGTTCTTCTGGACCTGCGATATCAAAAAGTGAAAAATACAGTTCAAATTTATACAACTTAGTGAATTTCGACCCCTCAGAGGCCGCACAAAAGTCGAAAAAGACACCGCTCTCTGATCAGCATCACAAGCTGTACCCATATTCTTACCGTATGTGCGTAGGTTGGATATTGGAGTATCACAAGAAAGTCGAATTACCGGATCAGACCGAACTCAATCCTTTAGGAACGAATTGAATTGAATGGATTTGACACTTGAAATGTGGAAGAGTGGAGTAATATGTGTACATTCCGTTCAACATGCCAAGTGTTCAATAGGGGTATTCGCTTAGTCTAGAAAATGCTTACCATGAAGCACGGATTACAAGGTTTTCCTAGCAGCGCATTAGCATAATAACAAAACTCATGGAAAAAAAATGCTACGATGGGAAAAATATCCTATACCAAAAATACATTTATATTTATTTGTCGCAAATTGCAAGAAGAAAAAATCAACCCTTTTTAAGGTTGTTGTCTTTTGACTTTTTAACAATCCTGCAATGGGGATGCTCTCGTTCTCTTGCAAATTTTCATAGAAAATATTTGCATAGCATTCATTTCCTCGACTAACCGAATCCCCCTAATGCATCCCAAGCATGTCGCCATCGTATATCTGAAATAAAAACGCTCCTCCAATCAGCCGTTCAGAGGCGACTTAGAATAAACTGTAAGTAATAAACATTTGTGTAATAAACATTAAGTCAAAAACTGGAGGAGTACCTCGACCGAAAATCGGTTCAGTGCTTACAAAGCGCCCAATATATATATATATATATATACAATCACGCCACCAAACTCAAAGGAAAGTGGCGAAGTGACAAGGTTTTATAGTGCTGTACTATCTTCCTCCCTCAGTTACCTCAACCCTAGATTATAACTGTGAAGCAATTGGTATTTTTAACAATGCGATGTCCTACGAGCTGTTGCATATAAGTATCTATTGATTTTCTAATTCACCAATAATAGAGTTGAAAGCAAAAATAAAAACAAAAAGAAGTTTACCTGGGGTGAGATGCGAACTGTGAACCTCATGCTCTAAATTGATAACCTCTATCCACTCGGCTATCGCTATAATATAAAAATCAACTAATTAATTTTACGGTGCTTATTAGCACATACGAGTGGCGTGGCGATGAAAATTATTATTATTCCCGTTACTGGCGAACTTCTATACAAATAATGAACTGCTGTGATTTCATACTAGTATTAAACTTGAGATTTTGCATACGTATATTTATAATAAATACCGAATAAAAATAAAAATAACAATATATAATGCTTATTTAAAATAATTGCTATATTATTAGAACATTTACGAAATTGCTGAAAAGTATTTCGGCCAAGTTGATATTGAAAAAAATCTTATGTTAAAAAAGTAATAATTCTTGGTCACTAGTATAAGATGAGAACTAATTAAAAACTTAAAGAGTTTCTTTTCATTGATATTAAAACTTGGACATGAAAAAACGTTACCTATTAGATTAACATTTAGTTCTAAGGATTAAACAATTTATTTTTATTTTTATATCCATAGGCCAATCTTACAGATCCTGATCCTACGCCCCTTGATCTTTATAAACTTTTATTAGAGGAACTAAAACATCAAGATAAGGTCAAAAAGCATTTTGAAAAGCTTTTGGAGGAAATAAATGGGATTCTCGATCTACGTAGGCGAGAAATAAAAAATCCAGTTCTAAATTTTAGTATATTTGATCCGTTGCGTAATGGAGCTTGTAGAGCGTTGCAAATGAAACAGGTATGCTTTAAAAAAATACTTCTTATAGAAATTTAATAAATACGTATATACGTAAATAAGCACAGACAAATATTGAAAAGCTCATCGAACAAAAATATTGGGAAACGGCTCCAAAAAGATACTTCGATGCTGCAAGTTTCAGATCTTTATCTTTTACCATTTTAAATTAATAAAATAGCTAAAAATCAGAAGAAATGTTTTCCTCAGCCACTTATGTTGGATATGATTTAGAGGATGATACTCATAGTAATATCTAGGAAAATATATACATTTTTCTGTAAAAAAAATCTTTTTTTTAAATTGTATTGGCGTATAATTTTTTATATTTTTAGTGCTACTCTCTTCTTTTAAAAGAGGTCCTATACTTAAAAAAAAAATAATTCACAGAGAATTTTAATATTAAATGGGATTAAGCAAAAGATATGTAAAGAAAGCATCTATTACATTTTTCGGTCCATGAGTTGTTTCTGCCTTTCATGGCCATTGTATTACAACTTTTGTAAGTAATTTAAGAGTACAAGAAGCAGAAGAGATTGACAAACCAATTTTTAATCGATTTTATGGAAAAGGAAGGCTGGATCGATGGTGGATTTCGCCCTATTAGAGTGTCTGGCTGAAATATCTATATATTTGGCGCTTTGTAACCGCTGAAACGATTTTTGTCCGCGTTGCTCTTCCACTTTGTGGTTTTGCGTCTTGATGTTTTTACCAACAAATGAAGGGACCTACAGTTTATTCTAAGTCACCTCAGAACGGCTTATGGTTTTTATAAGGAGCTTTTTATTTCATGTCAGAAATACCCAATTAGAAAATTTAATTTTCAATAATTTAGAATGTTCCTCGAATCTGGGCTTGAACCCAGGCCTTCCGAATTGTATTACGCAATGCTATTAACTCGGCTATCGCGGCCACCAAAGGCCAACTAGTCCATCAAAATCAAAGATATTGTAAGGAAATTTTGTAAATAGTTTGTATTCTTTTGGACAGTGCAACAAATTGCAGCGGCAAAAAAGTTTCATAATACGCTTTAATCGTTTAAGTCCATTAAATATTTCCAAAAAAAATTGTAATTTAGTCTGACAGTTTCTTTTAATCTATGAATTGCTTTATCTCTTGATGAATCTTCTATTATTGGGTTCTGTGTTTAACTAAATTGAAATTTTAAAATAACTTTTTTACAGGAATTTTCGCAATTTTGTAAATTTAATATTAAATTATAAAGATTTATTACACGTACACTGCGGCCAACTACCACCAACGTGTGGCAGCCACCTCAACGGATTACACAGCAGCAACAACCAAGATCCACGCATCAATTCCTCACCCCCAAGTTGCGAATGTTCTCCGTGTCATATTCGACACCCAGTTTAACTACGACGGACTCCAGTCGGAAGAACTTGCCAATAGCTGCGATCTAAGAGACAAAACTTAGCACCCGCTCAGATCTTCTAAGCCGGGCAGGCTATAATGTCATAACACCTGCAGTATCGCCTTATCGATGGCGACTTGGACCGCAGGGATATTATCCCAGGTTGTCAGCATCGCTATCTGGTCAGGAGGTTCCGAGCTCACAAAATTTAATACATACATTCCTGGAACTGACCGAACAGATAGATAATTTAACATTCTGCACCATGAGCGACGAAGCCCCCACTAGAGTTGTGGTCAACTGCCATATCACGCCAGATATCATAATAGCTCCCGACTTTGTTTCCGTGGGCCACCGGACCTTCTTTAACTTAAAAAAAGCTAGCTGTACCGGGTTCACAGAATTTACCGAGAACGCCTTCAGTGCTCTCCATACAGTACTTGAGGTAAAGGGAAAGAAACGTTGTTGGCAACAAACAAGGCATATGGTCGACCGGTCGAAAACTATGCTGCTCCTATTTGCACTAGCGAGACGAATATGAAGAATTTACAAGCCTACCAAAATACCGCCCTTCGCCCCGTGACATAAAACCTCCTGATGGCGCTGGCGCACCATTTACACAGTAAGGATGATAATTTTATGCTGCGTAAGTAATATCTGCTGGGATGCTACCGTCTTGGTAACCACAACAGACACCTATTAGAAGCCGAAACTTTAGCTAGACACATCAGGAAGGGAATACTAGACTAGCGCTACTCTGTATGTCAATACCGACAAAAACCGCTGGACTGGACGGCATGCTGACAAACTTTAAACGTGAATGGTGTTCTCGGAATCCAATCACCATCCATTGCAGAACGAGAGCTTCAGCTGACTCGAAAGACCCACAATCGCACAATTAACGTGAGACAGCACGTTTCCTGGGCCTCCATTCTCTTGAAGTTCGTATCTTTTTAGCAACACTTATTGAATCTTTGTCGTTTAATAAAGCAAAATTTAAATGAGTTCCTAGACATATTAAAGAATTTGATAAAACATCTGCTTAATATTAAAGACATTAATGTTAGAAAAAAGGTACTTGCAGCCATCTTGTATTCAAAATAAAACTTTGTGGTCCACTTCTTCACCCATTTGTCTTTTTCTCCTCTACAATTTTTTCATCTTCCTCTCACGCTTCTATCTTTAACAAATATCTTCATCACATAACGCGCTGTCTAAACTGAAAATTCTATTTACACAACGTTATGGTTCGATGGGCCTAAGGCTGCTATCCGTACTCATTTGGGAAGTACAGTACTTAGTTTTCACAATTTTTTAACTTTTGTACTTATTTTACGCACTTGGTAAAGAAGTAACAAGGTGTACTTATTTTTACAAACTTTGTACTTATTTGTCTGAATTTTGAACATTGAGCAAGACATTTTTACTAAAATTAATAACGTTGTTAACAAATATCCATTAGGTATAATATTGATATTATAAAATAACTAAACTGCGACACAACAAAATTTCTAAATGTGTTATGCGAGTATTATATGAAAAAATTATATAATTAAAATACAGCCCTGTAAAATTGATGGACGCTCACTTCCGAAATAGGTAGAACATTTTACAACCTGTGGATCGTATTTTTTATCATAGGTCGAGTGAGTTGGTAAGAAATTGTAAAAAATTTAACTACGCATTACTTATTCGATTTCGTTTTGTTGTAGCCATTAAAATGGAGTTACCAAGCAGCACGAGCCAAATTCAGCGACGGCAATGTAGATTGAAAGACAACTGGAAAACGGCGTTCAATTGTGTGTATGAAACAAATTTTAGTGTGTAAATTTTCTATTGCGAATGCGAGCCTGAGTAATGTTCGTAAACATTTAAAAAAAGGACATCAAAAATTCCAATCACAGTAATAAAGGGTGTTTTTTTATAGAGGTATAGAACTTTAAGTTGGCATTACTTTTCAAGATGGCGACCGATTTAACAGCTGTCAAGTGATTTATTCTCAGTTTGGTTTGGCAATTCATCATGAATAGACTCACTCCTGAACAACGCTTACAAATAGTTCAATTTTATTTCGAAAATAATGGTTTTGTGCGAAAAATATATCGCGCACTACGTCCATTTTAGCGATGTTGAGCGATGAAGCGCGATTCTGGTTGAATGGCTACGTCAACAAACAAAACTGCCGCATTTGGAGTGAAGGTAATCCTCAAGTGTATGTTGAAACACCGTTACATCCAGAAAAACTGACTGTTTGCAGCGCTTTATGGTGGAATCATTGGTCCGTACTTTTTCAAAAACGATGGTGGCCAGAACGTTACAGTCAATGGTGATCGGTATAGAGCCATGGTTACTAACTTTTTCATTCCTGAATTGAATAACCATGATGTCCAGGAGATGTGGTTTCAACAAGATGGCGCAACATGTCACACAGCTCGTGCCACAATAGATTTATTGAAAGACACGTTTGGTGACCGCATAATTTCACGTTTTGGACCTGTGAATTGGCCTCCAAGATCTTGTGATTTAACACCGCTAGACTACTTTCTGTGGGGCTATGTAAAGTCATTGGTCTATGCAGATAAGCCACAAAGGCTTGACCATTTGGAAGACAACAATCGCCGTGTTATTGCCGATATACGGCCACAAATGTTGGAAAAAGTCATCGAAAATTGGACGTCCAGATTGGACTACATCCGCGCCAGCCGTGGCGGTCATATGCCAGAAATCATATTTAAAATGTAATGCCGCAAAGTTATCTTTCGGATAAATAAAATTCATGTCAATCGAATAATCCATCGTTGTTTTATTGCAATTTAAAGTTCAATACCTCTATAAAAAACACCCTTTACATAACCACAGTTACCAACAACTTATTAAAATGCTTATTTCAAGATTTCAATATTATATCGGATTAACACGTTACAGAACAAAGTACACAAAAATCGCATCAAATGTTTCATCTAAGTTTTCGGTCAAATTTTTATGCGAGTAAATAATTTGAATCATTATCATTGATTTCCTGTTTATACAGATGCATCAATTGAAGGCAGTATTAAAACATTTCCTTCGATAGTACGTTAGCAAAAAAAAAAAATTGCTGTCTTCGGCCATGCCAAAGTTTTTATACCTTTCATGAACATATCATATTTATTGTAAATTGTGAAACTCGATTTCGATGATTTTCAGTGTCAATATAAACTTGAAATAATGTCTTAGAATACCAAATTTCACGCTCTTAGATGATTTTTTGCGGATTTATTACCCAAAATGTCAAAACTGAAAAATCGGTCGTATATATGCTATAGTAGTACGATTTGGTCGGTTCCTACAAATGTTCCTTTGAACGTACAGGTGCATCTACCTACCAAGCTGGGTTGAAATATCAGAAAAACTGAGAACTTGCTTGTGCTCGTTATAAATTTCGGTGGGTCTATCTCTTCTTCTTCTTCTGGTACTTACATACCTCGGACCAAAGTTAATATACAATTTTATGTACATGAATGGTATAAGAACAAAGGTTAATTAACACCAAGGTTTTAAGTTTCAAAGGGCCTGATTCGGAAATGTCAACAGATATTGCACACGCTATCAAATCCATACTTAACCACTTTACTTTGAATATACATAATTTAACATGCTTTCGTGCAGACAATGCAAATGCTAGTTTCAAAGTTAGAAAAAGTGTAAGTTGAATAATAGAAAGAGAATACCATACTAATTGGAATTGAGGACTTATGTCACAATATCAATAATTCTTTTAAAAAGTCGTTACAGGTATATTATATATATATATATATTATATTATATTATTATATTAGAAAATATTATAAAAATATAGAATGAATCCAGCTTATCAATTAAAAGAATCGCATACCTTAAAGACATTTTCAAGTTTTGATATATATAATGGTCGGAAATATTCCTCGCCAATGGCTTTTTCACAAGAAAATTTACCGATTGTTTTAAAACATTTTTTCAATTGTAGTGCAGCCGAGGGATATTTAAGTTTTTTTTCACAACGTAGCTACTTCTTTAAATTGAAGAAAGTGATTTAAAAATTTTAATGCTTTCTTTTCGTTGTAAATTGTTACAAAAACAACAATTATTTTTCAGGTAAATCGCTGATTACTTCCGAACTAGTTGCGACAGTATGCAGATAAAATAAACTTTTTTTGAAATTCTATCCTAAATTGGGTGAAAAGAGAAAAAAGTGTAAAATTTGCATGGGAGATGGTAGTGTAACGCGTTGTTTTCCGAATTAACAAACCGATTTTTGTCAAATTTCGTATTCGCCTATGATTTGAAATTAAACGTAATGATATTTTTTCCGGATTGGACCAGAAGAGTTCATCGCTCACCATCATTTCTACATTAATTTGCTCCATGCAAATTATGCATACCCTCCATTCAGGATTCTTCCAAATTTTTTGAATACTTATATTTTAGAAACGGTTTCTCTATGGAAATAGCATTAAACCATTTTTCATAGGTAATCATCTCTACAATTTCGGAATAAATAAATTCATGATAAAACTTACCGTTTAAATATATCGTAAATTTTTTCCTGGTTTGGCATTGATGAGGACTTTTAAATTTTATTTATGATAGCATTTTCAACTATCCTACCAACTTTCAGTTGGGTGCGACTTATTGTAACTTCAGTCCAATTTTTTGTTTAATTTGACTGGGCTACAGTATGTTGTTGAAAGTATTTTTCTTAAAATAAATCATGCCGTTCTTATAATAATGTAAATATGTTTTAAGTATCCTAACAAGTATGAATATGTTGTGAAAACTTATTTTATTTGAAGATATATAGAACATCCGAAGCCATCGAAATTTTTTTAGAACATAACCTCAAATTGAGAACTTGTATTTGTGTTTCTAATATAAAGATTAAAAAATGTTATTGGAAATTATTTTATAGAAAGTAAACATATTAAACATATTACTACAATTTTTATTACATTTTATGTTATTCAACTAAAATTGCAGATCTATTGAAAGTGGCCCTTTTCTTTTACGAAAAATTGTTTTTATTTGTTTATAAAAACAGGCTCTCTTAATATATATATATATAAAGCGCAAGCCTCTTTTTATTCTAAAGAATAATAACAAAAAACGAGCAGCATTGTACAAGAGAACATTCTTAGCCTCAATTGGCAAAGAATACTGTATTCGGTACTAACCGAAATTTAGAGTTGGCTGTTTTTCAAGTGTTGACCATCAGACTACAACTCCGAGGAACAGCAAAAACCATTTAAGCCCTACTCACTATTTTAGGTGATTCGACCCATTTCCTGCCAGTCTTCCAAGTGATCATATCCCCCATGTTCCTCAGAAATTGTTATGCTGTCAAGACCCATAAAAAGGCGAAAGGACTCCACCTTGTAGATTCTCGCTACTACTTCGAGCTCAGCATCCAAAAAATTTACTGGCTGTACTTTTAATCGAGATAGATCTCTCGATTTGCGAAAACACTGTCTATGCTGGTCTACCATTCATACAAACAGGTTGATTGCGATCCACAGTAAACTTAACATGAGCCTCCATTAATTGTTTCGCTATTTTCAGCAGAAATCATTACAGGCTCATTGGTCTGAAATACTTAGGTTTATTGTAAGAAACCTTTTCATATTTGGGAGTAAAAACATTTCTCAATTCCATAATTAGGTGTGTAGTTCAGACTAAATACTACATTTAATATAACATATTATCAGCAAACGCTACTATACAGAGACTGTCAGGTTCTGGACATTTGTATGGCTTAAAAGTATTAATTCCCGACCTGATCTTGCTTTTTGTTAAAAGATCTTTCGCTTTGCCTGCTGCTTCCCTCCGTATTAAATTCGATTACCTGATTGTGGGCGCTTTTGCAAGCCTGCCGACGCAGAGCGAGTGACACCTGAGAGTGCTTTCCGGAGTCTACTTCCTTCCGACGGTGTTTCTACTTTAACTTCTTTTGCCTTCGTATGGTTCTTTAAGAATCGCTTATATTTGTTCCAGAGCACCTCTTGAGAAGAGAGGTCAGGCTATATTTGGAGGCGCTTCTGAATTGGTTTACCAGCTCCTCAAGCTCTAAAGTTTTTGCAACTTTTGATAGTATCAGGGCTAGCGGAACAAGTGACTCTAGTGTTTGCTTAAATAATTGCCATTCTGCGTTTTCCAGATTTCTCACAGACTTGATCCTTGCTGTTTTATTTGCAGCAACCATACCATCAGTGCATCTGCTCATCTGCATCTGAATCAGCCGAATCGCGGATGCGATTACTGGTTGTTTGATGATAGGAGATATTTCGTCTTGTCCTAGTTCATTACCAGACTTCCTTATCCAGTCTAGAAAAATCAGATCTCACGGCGAGTTTTTTAAGGTTAATGATATCAACAACATCGACATAAACCAGCAGTTGTACACTCTTATATAAAATTGTTCCTTCTCTATTCAGCAATGCGGCTCGTATTATATTCTCCAGTAATAGATTCAACAAGACACAGAAGTCACATGACCATATTCTGCAAAGAAGGTGATACATGCACCTTGTCAGTTTTTTCTGTATTACCCTGCCTGCCAGTTTCAAAAGTTCTTCATATTCACTCATCTCGGTATATTTCTTCACATTCGTCTCGATTCCCTCTTCAGTTCTCGGTACATATCCTACCCCGCAGTGCGAGATGGAGCTTGAAACGCCGTTCCAAAGTGATTTTTCTGACAGTTGTGTCAAATATATCTTCTATTCTAAATCACCAAGCTAAGTATTGAGGCAGGGGCAGCGCTCATAAGCAATGTTAGCATTTTGATTCAAATCCAATTGGATATTTTTTTTGACGAAAATTTTGTGGATACGTTTATTGTAGTATATTTCTAATTTCTTTTTTATTTTAAATAAGTTTTCCGACAAAGGAAAGATACTAATGCAGGTTGCTAAAGTATTTTTTATACCTCTCATGTACGTATCAGAATGACGAGCTGAGTTGATTTAGCCATGTCCGTCTATGTGCATGTTTGAACGCAAACTAGCCCTTAAATTTTTATGATGTTTTTATCAAACTTGGTAGGCAGATGCACTGGACGACTCTATCACACATAGCTCTCATAAAAATCAAAATAACAAAACCCCCGTATAACCGATTTTTTATTCAGATATTAGGTTTTGCGTCAAAATACTTCAAAAAGCATGGAGGAACGTGAAATTCGGTATTCTACAGACGTGAATTCAAGTTAATATTGACACTGAAAATCATCAAAATCGAATTTAAAATTTTTCAATAAAATAGTATAAAGACAGCACTTATTTCTTTATTTTTTTTATTTGGTTTCTTGGCAGCGATTATTAAATAGTCAAACAGTCGTTTATTCTTCACTACTCTGAAGTAACGTTAAACGAAACATATGAGAATATATTATACTAGGGATTAAGCACACGTGGTACAGATTGTTACTGATACTGAAAACAGGTATGAAAGTCAAAATGTCAATTTATAATTACTATTTTAACTTAGCTATTTGTACGAAATTGGACAGTTGTGTAATCTTGCTAGGATTATTCCTATAATATTTCTGGAAAAAATTTATGGTTAGTGAAATGATTAAATCTGGAACGTATATATGTGACCCTTCTGCAGTGGAAGGTTTGATGCGTATAGGTATCAATCAAACCGTAAGTATATTGCTTTGATCTCATTGCGATTATTTTAAATAAATAGTTTATCTCAAACGAATGATGATGATACGTAAATAAATAATGAATCCATTAAACGAACCTTTTTATAAAAGCCCGGTCAAAACAGACATTGGCTTTTACATTAATTCCCAATAAGCTGAAAGATTACAAGCACGTTAGTGGTACAACGTCAATAAAAACCTGAAAAGTCCCCATCGATCCCATGTTGGATTTTGAATTTTTGACTAAATAAATTACACGAAAATGTGAAAATGATATTTTTAAAAATGTTAATGAAAATTAAATGCATAAAAAGCTCTTTGAAAAATGCGTTTTTTATCGCAACTTTACCAGGTTTTTTTTTTATTAATTAATAGTCGATAATTTGCATTGGAACGACGCGGCAACATTGACGGGAATCCGTCATAAAATTTGCGCCGCTTTAGTAAATGTCTCAACTACTCGGGTCCCAAACCCAACTCACTAACTCGCCTGGTGAGTAGGTTTGAAATTTGCAGTGAATGGGAAGAGATAGACAGAGAGCTCTAACGCTCATAATTATTGTATTATAGTAAACAAAAATTAGAAAAATCTGTTAACTACCTTTTCAGTTTAGTCTTTATAAATCAAAATATAAGCATTCTTATAATTGAGGGTAAATATATATCACAAATATATTGATGAATGAATAAGTACTTTCAAAAAAAAAATCTAAATTCACT
Organism: Neoceratitis asiatica; assembly: GCA_030068015.2. Lineage (NCBI taxonomy): Eukaryota > Metazoa > Arthropoda > Insecta > Diptera > Tephritidae > Neoceratitis > Neoceratitis asiatica. The sequence goes on from CM061529.1 coordinate 9,761,213, forward strand.
TTTTTTTTGAATATACCTCGTACTTGAAACCTCCTAAAAATCGCAATTAATCGCATCCTGAATTAAGCGCTGAACCACTAATCTGGTATATAAGTACGTTCAATAAGGTGTTTTTACATCAAATAGATTTATTTATTGACTCAATTAAAGTCTATCAATAAGTCTTAGAATCTTAATAGCTAGAGAATAGTAGCTTCACCCCATTAACAGTAATGTAAAACAATCCCTGCCAGATAGAACTAACCACTTTCCACTTGAAATTAAAAAATTTACAAACACATTCACAAATTTTCACCGTTTCAATAAAATAAAATGAGAGAATTTCAAAAATTGAAATTTTGTTTTGAAAATTTGAAAATTTGTCATTGGCATGGAACAAAATATCAACCCTTCGATGACAACAAAAATTTGAAGAGAACAATTATATGTTTTCTTTATAGAAAAACTTAATGTGTGCAACAAGAATGTAAGATCACATGTACAAGGGGAAAGTGGGTAAATACAGCAGTTTCTTTAATAAAATGTCTATGCTGTTACCCAGTTTTTTATCCAGTTTTGAACAAACGTTTGCTCAAATTATCTAGTTTTTACCCAGTTTTGGCTGCCAGGGGTTGCTCTTCAAAAGTCTGTGATTTCTGTGTGTGTGCCATTGGTATTTCAAGGTCTCTATGTATATTCTCGTGACGCATATACCAAGATGCACGCCTGAGGTATCGTTTTTGATTTCTGTGTATTTTATGGATACTTGTTTTACAAGCAGAATTAGATAAGTGTATTCCAAACATCCATATTGTCTTTATGACTAACCTTGCCAGCAAAAAATATGTATGTAGCTGTACTCTTCAAATTCTTCTTATCTGCCTGTCTTGCGAAGCAAAATATTTTTAATTGTCAAAACAAATTTTTAATTTTTGAAATTCTCTCAAAGGCTGAATAATAATAATTTATAATATGTATTTCTTAGATGTTATTCGTATTGTGCCAACATACATAAAAAGCAAAGAAAACAACTGCAACAACCGAGAAATACAGAAGAAGACTGGTATTTGTTTATTTAATACATTTAAAATGCAGTATAAGATTTTTCCTTAATTTAATTATTTTTGGTTTTAGCAAACACATGATATGTACACCAAACACAAATACAAATAAAACTCACCAAAAAATGTTGTTGCTACAGCATCTTCTTAAAAATCAATCCGCAATCAGCAAGAATTTTGTTGCAGTTTTTTCAATTTCAATATAAATTTTTTACACATTAACAAAATGTAAACAAATGAAGTTTTGTCAAACAAATTAATAGGAAAATTATTTTGACAGTTGACATGGAAAATATTGTAATTGTATGGGTAAAGAACGAAAAGTCGTGAATGTGTTTGTATTTTTATTTTATTTTAAGGGGAAACCGCTGGGAGGGAAATTAGGATGGGATTTTTTTATTCAAGCACAAAGCTGAATTTTTACCAAATTACCAATCAAGCTGGCGATTTAATGTTAAAATTGGATTATTTTATGGGAATATGGCTCTTCTACGTCAATCGCCTATCTAGGTGGATGGCAAGGCATTTAATTTCTGTTCTTGGAGGGATCATTATGTGGTTTAATCAGTTCTAACCATGTTTCTGTCTTTAGAGTGAATGTTACATGCTTACATTTATAGTCGTTCACTTTGATCGCTAGTTTGACAGCCAACTTCCAACAAGTTGCAAGTGATTATCTGTGTATCGCAAATCTTCTATTAGGGACTTATTCCGGCTTATAATAGCGGTATCGGCTGCGAATGCTTAGGTTAGCACTATTGTGCACGTTTAAACGACTGCAGTAAATAACATACAAATACAACGTATTGGTCCTAAAACGGTATCTTGAGGAACGCCAGCTGTACGAGGTATGTTCAAAGGAAAAGATGAAGGCTTTGCTCACTGTTTTCTTTGATTCCAATGGTGTCGTGCGTCATGAGATACTGCTAAAAGGTCGTACATTTAATAAGGAATACTACAAGGAAGGTTTGTAACGTTTGCGTGAAGCAATACGGCTCAAACGATCGGAATTGTGGGAAAACAAATCGTGGATTCAGGATCACACATTAATGCTAATTCGTAATTTTTTTTGCCAAAAACAAAACCGTAATCATGCCTCAACCACCGTATTCACCAGATTGTCTCCCTGCGACTTTTTACTATTCCCAAAACTAAAGAAACCAATGAAAGCAAAGAGTTTTGCCACAATTGATGAGATCAAGTCAGAATCGAAGAAAGAGCTGATGGCCATACCGAAAAGCGCATTTCCGAAGTATTTCGAGGATTGGAAAAAGCGTTGGCACAAGTGTATTATATCCGAGGGGGATTACTTTGAAGGGGACAAAACAGATATTGATGAATAAATAATTACTCTTCAAAAAAATTCAAATTTCACCTTTTCCTTTGAACACACCTCGTAATTGTATATTCCCCTGAAATAAATTCCTTTACTACATGGGAAAGCTTCTGTCGGTAAGGTATGATATGAAGACAGTAATGACCATCAGATTTTAGTTTTGTAAATATAACTTTCATACCATACCTTATCAAAGGCTCAAGAAATATTGCTGGTAAATACTATTTAATTTCAGCTCAAATGCCTTCCTGATCTCATTGGTAATTCAATGGACTTATTCTAAAGTACCATGTTTTTCGAAAAAACTGAATTAATTATTGATTTGTATACCTTCGTGTTCGTGGAGAAAAAGAGATATTTTGGATAGTATATTTTTCAAAAAGTTTGGAAAATACAGGAATCCAAGTTTAACTTTATCCAACCATTAAATAGCAGCGACATGGAATTGAAAGCAATATAATTGGTAGCTCTGTTAGCATTTACGGGGTAATGTGATCGTAACCAGGCGAGTTTTTTATATTCAAAGTTTTTGTTATGACTTTTGTCTCAGATGAGTTTGAACTCACTTCGAGTATAGTCTGAAAGCAGCGCTTTGATGACCGGAGGAGGTGTTATATCACTTAAATAAACATGACTTTTACAACAACACATATTTGATGCGTCTTTTACCTACTTTTTCGACTTTATAAAAACAGAGAATCAACTAATAGATGGTTAATTTTTTCTATCTGGCTTATTATTCCTTCTACAAACAAAATACATAATCAATATTGTTCTAAAAACAACAATATGGGATGGATTCAAATTTAAACATTATGAAATGAGTTTTACACAAACAAAATACACCGGCCAAATTGAGCGACTTCATGTTTTGACATTTCGAAAGTAATTTTACACAAAAATTATCTACATAGCATTTTTGTGTTTGTATTCTTGATACTATTGATACTACTGAGTGAATTCTTCATAAAATTTAAATCGGGTATATGAATATTTCAACGCTGATTTGTAATGAATTTATTCTAATTCTATTTCTTACGCTTCCTTAATTCTCTAATATAATAGATGATATTTAGAATAAAAATAACACTACAATTTATTTCAAATTGGTAAACTTAAAATATTTAATGCTTCACAAAGTTTTTAAAGAAAAATAAAATAAAATATATGGTTTAAATTTTAAAATATTTAAGGTTTTCATTTTGGCATACCTTTCGGTCTTTAATCAGAGTTATATACCAATTGAGACTAATCAATTTTTTAGTAAATCAGCATTAGTCAAAAAATTTGTATGTCATTTCAATTCCATAACATTACTTTGGCGTCACACCTATTCTCTCATTCTCTTGATCACAAGAGTGTTTTATGATTTTAAATACCTTAAATGACAAAAAATGTTTATTATGTTTTATGGCGATAAAAAGTTACAACGAATATTCAATTAGAATACCTATAAAAAGGTATTTAGTAAATAAAATTACTTGTTTTTTGCAGTTCCTATTTCACTAACACCCTCTAATTTTTATTTTTGCCGACCTCTACTTTCGTCTGATGTCTCCACATTTTGTCAGGAGTATTTGCAAGCAAATCACTACTACATATATGTATATGAATGGTATCAACCGATTTTTTTCGTGATGATACAGCAAGTGAAAAATCGTGTAGGAAAAGAAATTTACCATTTCCTCAAATATTTTCTATTTGTAAATATATTAAGATATTACATAAATATTATACAATTTTAGAAATTTAATTACGCTCTTTTTTTACATGGCGACCGCATTAGTGGAGTGTTTATCAAAGCGTACTACCAGGCAGAGGATCATGGGCTCGAACCCTGGCCAGACTAACTTCCAAATTATAGAAACTTAATTAAATTAATTAAGTTAATTAATTACAGAAAAATTTGCAATTTTTAACTTGCAGGGTTAGAATATATATTTTTTAACATTAATAAATATATACATAAATATTATATACTAAAGAGCTCCGAACCAAATTTTGTACTTTTGACTAATAATTGAAATATGAAAAAATAACAAAGCTCTACGAATCGACATAGTCCACAGCACGAAGGACCAATTTGTTTTAGGAGGATCCATCGATTAAGGTTAAACCAAAAAGCAGGCGTCCTTAAAATTGAACGGACACAAATCTGGACAAGAAAGTTGTTTCTGTAAAGAAGAATCACTACGGACATTGTACGAAAGGAAACTATCAAACAAAAACTTATGTATAGTTATGGACGGCCAAACATATATATAGAAGTGAACTTACGAGTTTTGCAGGGCATACTCATTGCACCCTTAAAAAGATATTCCTGAATCAGATAAAACTAAACAAAGTTAAGAGATAAAGTTTAAATTTGGCAAGTCCTTTACCAATATGGAAAAAGGTAGAACCCGTATTTAACTAAACATAATTTAAGGCTGGATCAAATTAAATGTCAAAAATACACATAATAGATGAAAGTAGTAATATTGTGATTTCACTAGCATGTCAATATATGTCCGTTAGCATTGCGTTTTAAAAATTATATAAAATTAATTTAAATAAAAAATTAATATAATTTTTCTAATTGCGGTCCTACTCCTCAGGGAGTTTCAACTCCTCCAAGTGTATTTATGACAAAAAATCTCCTCATAAAAAACAATCATCCATTCGTAGACGGCTTTGAATAAACTGCATTTCCGTCTACCTATTTTTTTTTTTGTAGTTTTAGTCTATTTTTCTATTCTTTGACTTAGTTTTGGTAGTATTTACGTAAATATATCAGTATTTCCTGAAATATAAATTTATTTAAGCAAAAATAATGCTCATAAGAGCATCAAAAACACCTTGACACTTTCTGTTCATTTTTATGTAGTTTAGATTCTTGAGCCTTCTCAGATGTCTCACTTACAGAGAAGAAGAGTATTTCATTATATTTTAACGATTTTCCTAATTAACCCTCAATGATTTCCCAAAGCATTCGAGCTCGATCACTAGATTTCTAAGTAAAAGTTCTAGCTCTTAAGAAATTTACTCAACGTTTATTTACTCCCTAATAAATTACAATTATCTTCACTATGATGCTCGTCTGCCTGCGATAGCTGCCGTCGCTCTTTTTATACCTGACGGTGGTCCAAACATTCCGTTCACGTACTCTAGAACAGGCTCATAAGTCGTTTTTCTGCGATTGCTGCTGCTGCACCTTTTATCTGTCCTTCGAGTTTGGTATTTTCGTAACAATATTCTTTCTATGAATTAATACATTGAGGAGTGTTGGTCTTAGGTATCTACAGCTTCCATATAATTTATTATATAACTAATTTTCCAAAGTATACAAATAAAATTTCTTTAGATCGGTTTCTTGGCGAGAATTTAAATAAAAATATTTTTTTTCAAAGATTTGTTAGCCGCTTAGCCGTTTCGGTAAGGTATATAAAGATTGATTTTTAAATTGGATTATCCTTTTTTTTTTGCTTAAACTTCTAATTTTTTTCCTACAGCGAGTTATTTTTGAAATGCCAAACCTTCGTTTAAAATTTTAAACCAACTTCAATTATATGTTATACGGGTGCATATCGCACACATATACAAAAGGCCATAACTGAAACAAGAGAATTAAAAGTAAATTAAGATTTTTTCAGATACAATGGAATACAAAGGATTGATCAACTGCTCAAAGGCATCAACATAAATACAAAGAACTTCGAGGGTTAGTTTTGTTTAATTATTCTTATCAATATATCAATCGTAAAAGTAAATTTGGTTTAAAATAGAGCTTCATATTGAACGTAACTTCGCTTTTTTTTTTAGAGAAACTTTTCAGCCAATATAGGTCCTAGAATCCATTATTATTACCTAGAATATATCCAAAATTTAGATCAATCATTCTAAAGGTGTTAGGAAAAGAATTGTTGTTAAGGAAATTTTTACTTTTTCGAAAACGTTAATGAATTGAGATCCTAAATTTGTAGTATCGAAGTTTTTTGTTGGTACCAAATTTTCGAGAAATGATGAACCCGATACCTTTTAGAAACCGATTCGTTATACTTATCATCGTATCTTTATTATTTACTGAAACGTAAAAAAGTAATTATAATTTTTCATTTCATTAATTTTTTTATTTTGTTATAAGATCGTGGAGCTGTGTTCACTTAAGTATGTTTGTACTATTTCTAGACTCACCTAATTGTGGGTCTTCAGCGGTGACATGATTATGTAGCCTTGTTAAATGCTTCTTATGCGGATTCGAAAATAACTTCGGGGAAATTTTTGATATGAAGACCACAGTGTAACATAGATAAGAATTGCTTATGTACCACGGGGCACTCAAATTTTTCGCAAAACTTTATTTTTTATTGGCTTTAGGGCTTGCTTTTATATGATTTTATTATTTTTTTTTTAAGCTGTGTTTTCCTACTGATTATCTAGCTTATTTTATTACATTTTAAGTTTAGCTCTTGGTCATTCCAAGATATTTCGCCGAGGTAGAGTGCGGGATTACCTAATTTATAATATGTAAGGGAAAACTGCTAGTACTTTTATTAGAGTAGCTTACAAGTACTGAGTTCATGTTGTTTTAAGTTGTTCACCATCTTTATGTCTACTTATATTCCATTAGTTGGTTAATTGAGGACTATCGTCTTTTGGACTCTACTTAATTTTTTCGGTAGTAATGATGCAGATATCATAAGGAAATGTGACAATTGTGCTGTTTGTCCTCGTAGCCGTATCACTGGTAAAAATATGTAAAAGGAAGGTCCTAGGGTAGTTCCTTAAGGTATGCCTATGTTTAAGAGTTCTAACGTGGAATATGCTTATCCCTGCTTGATTTTGATATTGCTGCTTTGATGTTGCTGTTGTACGGTTAGATACTGTAGAAATAGAAGTATTAATATATGCAGTAAGCCATGGTGCACCCTCTATCGAACGCTGAGATACGTAAAGAAAATTGGCTGTTCAATAACATTATCTAATTTTTTTGCGCTTGATCAGAATATTTTTTATTTTTGTAAAAATGAAAAAATAGTCTTAGCGAACTTGGGATACCAATGGTTAAACCAATAGGCTACATATGCCTTGTTTTCTTTTGAAGCTTCTGTTATGCTTGTTATCAGATCGATTGTGAAATATTGATATCTGATCGGGTTTTTAAAACACCAGCGGTTATAAAGTCGAAGGCCTTTTTTGAAGGTAATTTAGTTTTGATAAGCTTAACAACTTATTTATATCTAGCTGTTTGAATTTCTCTTTCATATTGCAGAGCTCCCAGATGTGGTAAGGTACCACAGAATGCGAATGGACTCAGAGTTTTAAAAAAAAATTCGCTTTTTCTTCGACGTTTTTGAGTCAGGAGTTTCTGATCGGAGGATTTGCCAGAATTCGAATATTTATTTAAGTGTTCACTTCTTAATGTAATAGTTAAATATGTTTTGATTTATAAATTCTTTAATATTGTTCCTTAGAAGAGAAATTAAATTATGCATTTATGTTTTATTCAATTATATGTTATAGAATATTGTGATTGTATTTTGCGATTTTTACCCGCTTTCCCTTTTTTTCATGGGATCCAAAACATCTATTTAAAACTATTCTTAAATACTTTTCGTAGATTTATCAATTACATCATTCAAAATTTGTCGTGTTGATGTTGTTTCAATTCGTATGCTTATTATAAAGATATGGGGGTTCTCGATTTCTTTAAATGATTGATTAGAATGGGACATTTTGTATTTATGACCATAGACCATTTTCTTCTAAGGATACGTGTCCTTTACACATTGGTAGCAAAAATCAATATTTTCCTTTACTACAATCGCATAGTATGTACAAAAACAATTGTACGTGATTTAACTTGTTTATGAAATGGTTTTTGTTATTAAATAAGATGAAGCTCGTTTAAAATGTTAAAAAAGTATAGTATTACTTTAATAAATTTTTCCTAAGTATTACTTAATAGTGCTCTCCTAGTATAGCTAAACTACTTTGTCAAATCTTATTTATTCAATGATATTCATCTATATTTTATTATCTAGGCGGCTGAAGAGGAAGCACTTAAACTCGGAATGTCATCAAAACCAGCAGATTTTCTCGCGCCTTATTTGGTGCCCTATAAAAATCGAGTCTTAACGTACGGAGAATCGTGGTCCGCATATACTTCATGCCTAAATGACCTTAAAACACATTTCGTGGGTCTATTGAATGATCTTCAGCGCCACTACGAAGATGTAAGCGAAATATTTACTGTTTAACATATTTACTATTTACATATATGTATATGCATATGTATGAGAGATGGGCACCGGTGAACCGGAATTACTAGTACATCGCATTTATGAACAACTATTTTTTGAGTATTGTTGGTCTTCGATCGCTCAATATTTCTTGCAGGTGAATTTATTTTATGTTTTTGCTTATTTGGTGGGCTTCTTGATTTCGAATTTTCTTTGATACAAGTTTGAAAAACAAATTTAGTTGTTGTTTCGTGTCTACACTACCTAGTTTTTGTCTTGCTGCCTCATACACGCACTTATTTTGAATGGGCTGTGTAAAGTCAGCGAGCACATTCTTTCTGGTGTTATTACACGCACTGTAACATCGTACATCGTACAGTCCTACAAGTAAAAAAAACTATCCTATCGCCAAAAAACAACTGGGAATACCTGATGGAAATACTACACTTTTTCACCCAGGGATGTAATTTCTTTTACGGATAAGGAGAAGAAAAATGCCTATCGCATCTTGATTGTTTCGTATGTAGGTACGGTATGTTCCACTTGCAGGTCGTATACTAAAAAAATTGTGATCACCATCATCATTTTCCAAGTCGTTGTAAATTCACTTCGAGTTATCTGATTTCACCGTTCTGAAGAAGTACTTCTTAAAATATCCGTGCCCGGATAGCATTTGCGTTGATTGCATCTAGCTCTAGTATTTGCGTTCGTGCTCCAAACTTTTTCATAGCAATTTGTAGCCCAGTCCCAGTTCTCCTTTTGCTGGCTTGTATAGATCAACTTCCATGGTGGCGTCTTAGATGAAGGCGTTTACGTCGGAGATCGACAATGTTTTCTGTCCGCCACAATATTTCAGGTTATCGTTTTTTGTGCTTTATTTCTGGCGTAGCCTTGTTGCAATCTCATCTATTCCAAGCATAATATGTTGTACTATTTCGTTCCGTTTTCCTTTATATACTGAGCACTTGGCCGATACCGGTACTTGGTCAATTTGTTCGAAGTTGTCTTCTCTGCAAAGGCAACACTGTAGAGATTTATTACATTCTTTTAGCCTGTTACATTTCGTACAAATGCCTAGCCTCTTTCTGTCCATTCCCTCATAGTCCCAGGACCTGATCCGAAATAGCGCTAGCATCTTTTAATGTTTTCCTTTAGGAGGTTTTCTGCAAGGCTTCGATGTAATTGCTCGGCACTGTAACGAAAGTTCTACCCTTTTCTCTAGAATTCGGTTGGGAGATGTTGAATTTGCCGTCAGCTATAATTTCCCCAAACGACTTATTTAATACTTCCTGGACTTCTACTTTCATTGTAAGAGAGTCGAGGTCTCTTATTTCGATTGTAGCGGTCGTCTTAAGATCAGATACTGTAGCAGTCTATTTTCTAGCTGTGACAATACTGCACCGGCTCTTGTCAAGACTAATGTTCTTGTTTTGCCACTGCTTGTTTAATTTTTTGTTATATGCATTTCCATGGAGAAACTCCTTTTCTGCGAGTCTCATCCCCTATATAAATTTCTGTTTTGGGGAGTATTCATACCAAAATAGGTACCGGTGTCAGTTCGGCATCTGCTGTAGATTCTGCGTGACGGTTGTCGCATCTCCTTGGGATATCTAAAGTTCGTGTATGTTGTGAGGATGGTGTGAGCTGTTTTAATGGTAGCTTTAACACTGGGGGTGGCAGAATCCTACTATTTCTCCTAAACGCTTGTGTGCTCCTCACTTCCGGCTATAGGTTGTGAATGTTATTCTTGTTTTTGTTGTGTTTTTTTGTTTGTGGGTGTGTTCATTTTTTATGGGTCTCTGCTCCAAGCCGCTTTATTTATTAACATTTTATTTATTTACTAAATCTGCTTCCATCGGAAGCCTCGCAATATGTAATAAAATTTTATAACTAATCTATCTCTAGTTTATCTCTTCTCTTCAGGCAGGTATGACTTGTTGCGGAGGTTAAGGTGTTACCCAAAGGGTTCGGGTGATAACGCAGTCTTGTTATGTAATTTTTAGTTTGTAAGATATCAATATTTATCTCGCAAGCTTTACCCCATAACCGGGTTCCATATATCAATTATCTATTCCATGATCGTTTTATAATAAAGGACTTTGTTGTACATACTGAGCCCAGGTTAAGCGCCTATCTAAATGAATTCTGAGGTACGTAATTTTGTTAGCTTACGGAATAATTGCATTATTCCTTTGACTTTTATGCACCATTTTGTGAACCATTCCTCAATTAGTTTAAGGTGATGCCTTAGCACGTTTGTGGATGTAGTGGAGCCGCAAAAGTTGACGTTATTACTTTGTCACTTTTAGGAGCGTCTGCCGCGTATAGTATATATAATAATTATAAATATATCCATTTACTTTTACAACGAGTAAGTCCATTCTTCGTTCAATCTAATAATTACTGGAGAGTGATCAGAAGATAAATCACCAATGGTTTCAGTAAATAATAAATTCTTATTTAAGTTTTTGGCGAGATATCTTATACTGTATATTGGATGAGTATCTTTTTTTTTTTTTTAAGTTGAGTTGAGCTTGGGCATGAGAAAATTTTAAACATAGGTTGCGGTATTTAATTTATATTATTTATGTTTACTACCGCCCTAACGTCAAAATGTTGCTCAGCTGGAGCTTCTTTTACGTCACTTGAGTCAACCGAAGCTTCAATTCCCTTAATAACAATAATCAGATTTTTTGCGCTCTTCACTAGGTAAGAGTAATAATTATTATTGTCCTTTGAGGGAAATGTAACTACTTCTCGAAAGTGGTTTTCGCAGTATACTTGTATTTTCGTCTCATCTATGTTACCCTTTTTAAGCGAAACTCTATTGAAATTGTTGGTACCTATTAGGTTTGCTAAGTTTGACGCAAGAAAGTTAGAGCTGCGCTCCCGCAAGTAGATTGGCGGAGGCTTGGCATTGGCGACTTCGGACGCACCCTTCGACTCAGTTTCAGATCCTTCATCGCTTAGCGAGGAAAATTTATTACCTTTAAGTGTAATGTTGTCAGCATCCACAGTGGAGTCCACATCCTCTTTACATTTGTGATATTTATGTATCAATCAATACAAGTCTGTACCGTTGACCCTATTTTCTCTTTGGCTGTATCACCTTTTTCACAAATAATAAAATTGATAAATCAGAACAACCGGAAATCAATAAAATGTAATACGACACCGTTTCCTTTGCTTCTGTAAAAGATAAAATCAAAATCACTGCGTTCATAATATTTCCTAGAACCACATAAACTTATTAAAATGTTATGCTAACACCTTAGTCAGCATTTAAGTAAATATGATTGATAAGCAAAATATATTTTAAGTCTGAATTAAAACAATTAATAAATTGTAAAATCAGTTTGCTTCGTATCCAAACCAAGTGGTTGTCCTTTTTTGTCAAACGGAAATTTTTAAATTGTTTTTAAAAGTCCAAACTTTCGGTAATTAAATTGGCGCAGTCAGTAGGATCCTTAAACAAAAAGTTAAAGGATCCAATGATACGAACCGTATTCGTAAATCAATATAACAGTTATATATATAATTCCCTAAATAATTCTGCGAATCTGTAGCAAAATAAAAATTAAACTGATTACAAAAATGGACACTACCAAAGGTGCAGTGGATATTTATTGTAAAGTGTGCAGTGAACGCTACTAAAGTTAACCCCACACCATAAAAAAAATATTAAAGTGCAGTGTACATTTAAAACCAAATAGTACAACGGCAAAAACTCGAAGGCAAAGTCAATACGACCAAAACAGATATATAGAAGGGAACATTCTCAGATGCCAGAAATAGATTTGTCAGAAGAACTTGCTCGCTGAGAACAACAATTAGAACAAATTCGGCAAGCCTACCTGGAACTCCGAAATCGAATAGAAGAAAATAACAGCATATAGGCATGTTTTGTTAAAAACTGCCAATGACCTGCCCATATTCACCGGCACAGGAAAGATAGTAATCAACTCAATCAACAATGAGCTGCAGAAGGAAGTAGTGAGGCGAATTCTCTTTAGGACGCTCCAAAGAGAGGCGATCATAGTTATAAATATACCACAGCCACAAAATTAACAGTAGAGGAAAAAATTATATTGCGCTAATTGATAAGGGAGCTAATTTGAGTCTAACTAATAACGAAATTACCAATGTCCCAGAAATTAAATTGAAATACCCTTTAACATTTAGTACATTAACTAATGAGGACAAAATTAATTACGAAGTACATACGTTAGAACCAGAAAAAATTTAACTTACCTAACTATGCTACAGCAAGGTGGAAAGTTACACCGCTCAGAGGACGGAAATGTGACTTTATAATAGGCATGGATATGCTGATATTTTTTCAATACTTAAATAGACATCGAAAAGGATAGAGTAAAAAATGCATTTTAAGCAAATTCAATGACTTAAATCAGATTTGTACTCTTGAACCTGCAGATCTTAATTTAGAAAGATTAAACATAGAACACTTGAATGATGAAGAGAATAAGGAAATAACTAAATTGCTCAAGAGATATAATAAATTATTATTTAGAGATGGTGATAGATTAACTAACACGACGGAAATTCAACATGAAATTAAAACTACAACATAACAACAAATTAATTCAAAATTGTATAGATATCCACCTCAGCACGAAAGTGAGGTTAGAAAACAAATTAAAAAAATTGAAGAACAAGGAATAATTCAGAAAAGTCATTCAAGGTGTTCGAGTCCACTAATAGCAGAAAATTTTGAAGAAAAGAGAGAAAACGTGTTTATAAAAAATTATAAAGCAGTTAGACATAAGGAACAGCCCAAGTATAAAAAAGAAAATCTCGAAAATGTTCATCATAAAAAACCACTGAAATTTTCAGATATTCCACCTGATAATAATAATGATACTGATATGGACACCAACGAGAAAAGCATATTTGACGACAGAATTGACAGAACCATTAGTATTTATAGACATTCAAATTAGGACACAAGAAATAGTCAAGGACACAGAAATAGTAGTACACATAATAAATATAGAAGAAATGAAAAGTATAATTAATGAAATGGGGGACAATTTCATTCTAATGAAAACAGATAACAAAGAAATATTACAAACAGAACTATTAAAAGCAAGAATAATATCAAAATTAAAAAGAAAAGAGATGCTTAATAAATGCAGTATGCAGCGTATCCAAATGGATATTTGGTATAAAGGATGACAATGATAGACAAATAATCCAAAACATTTTCTAAAAACTGACGAGACAATGAACGAACAAATACACGTAAACGAATATTTTAATTTACCAATCGAACGAATAAAAAATATTATAAGAAATGATAGAAAGGAATCGAACAAAGTTCCAATATTATAGATAAAAGGATAGATAAAGAATATCAGCATCATATGTATGTACATATTTAGAACAAATGACAAAAATTCAATTGTTAAAGAATAAAATTGAACAAATTCATATTAACGTAGTGTCAGCAAAATATGGGATTGTTAGCCCAAATATTCTAAAAAATCATGAAATAACTAAATATAATATAGATTTCAATACTTTGAAATATTTGCAACTAGGAATAACAACTTTTAATAATACTTATTTAATAATACTTTTATAATACTTTTATACAAGCGAAGATAAGAAAAATTTTACCAATATCAAATAAAAGTCAAAAAGAAATTGACGCAAAATAAAAGAAATTTTTACGTATGAAAACGAAATAGTGCTATTTGAAGAAAATAAACATCTTAGACAGTTTAAACCTAGTTTATATTATATTGTAACGAATTTGCTAAGTTCGCCTCGATGATTTTCCAAATCCTTCGAGTCCGATCACTGGATTGCTAAACAAAACTCCCAAGATTTATTAGTTTGGCGTCTTAACCGTCAGGAATTTATTTGTACAATTTTCGTCTTTAGCCAACGGCTTATTTTACAATTCTTTATCATACACACTTATTATCTGCTTCACTCAGCTCATCCGTTTTTAAAACACACACAGCTCGCAGCAATGTTAACTCCACTAAGTTGTCTACTCGTCTCTTGTTGTGATAGCGGCTGCCTCTCTTTTTATACCTGCAGATGACCCAAACATTCTGTTCACGCGCTTAAGGATAGGCTGATTATTCGTTTGCCTGCGGTAGCTGCAGCTACTCCGTTCATCTTTAACGACGCGGAATTTCCTTTAATCTGTCTACCCTTTTGTTTGTCCTTGGTAAGGGTAATTTGCATTATACAGCCGCTTCTTTTCTTTTCGATCCTTTTCGGAGAATTGCCTTTAATCTGTCAACTTTGCTGTTTGTCCTTGGTAAGGGTACTTTGCATCATACAGCCGCTTCTTTGCTTTTCGGTCCTTTTCGTGGAATTGCCTTTACAATGCTACTCATTCAGTCTGTTCTTCGTATAGGGATTCCCGTCACAATATAATAAAAAAGAATTGTAAGTTAACAACAAGTAAGGAATTAGAAATTTCGCCAATAGATGAAAAATCAATTATTGTTCAAAATGAAAAGAATCTATTAATTAATAACATTTGTTATGCAAATCAAACGATTATGTAATTATGTAATCCAATGCAATAATTGTTCTTTGAAAACCAACGATTATTACTTTTCCAATTGATTTGGGTCAGTCGAAGGAAATATTATGAACATGAAATATGAAAATCTCAAATACTTTAAAGAAAAGCTAACATTGGATCAAATAGATGGAGAAAATAAATTAAATTTTAAAAATATTTCTCATTTAAAATTTCACAATAAAGTGATATACGAGTGTAACAAAATTATCATATTTTTAGTAATATCAGCAATTGCAATATTGATAACGAAACACAGATATAACCAAATAAAATTAAGGAAACGAATTCAGGAGAATTTTAATCTAAAAGGGGGAGTAGTTACATATATGAAAAGCCCAACAACAAATAATAAAATTGATAAATTTGCTGAATTTCCTTTCTTTCCTTTACTTCTGTAAAAATAATTGCAAATGATAAAAAAACAAAATCACTTCGTTCATAATATTTCCTAGAACCACAAAAACTTATTAAAAT
The DNA here is from genome assembly GCA_030068015.2 of Neoceratitis asiatica. Classification (NCBI taxonomy): domain Eukaryota; kingdom Metazoa; phylum Arthropoda; class Insecta; order Diptera; family Tephritidae; genus Neoceratitis; species Neoceratitis asiatica. Next base: position 9,776,852 of record CM061529.1, read on the forward strand.
GTTATGTTAACAACTTAATCAGCATTTAAGTATAATAATAATTTGATTAATAAGCTAATATATATATTATATTTTAAGTTTCAATTAAAAGAATGAATAAACTGTAAAATCAGTTTGATTCTTCTATCCAAATTAATTGGTCGTATCTTTTTGCCAAACGGAAATTTTTAAGTTGTTTTTAAAAAACTCGGTTTCGGTAATTAAAGTCCCGCGATGGAGTTGCTGCTGGTTGTTTGTATGGTTTGCAAAGACAGGTTACACTCTTTTTTATTTTTGCTGACGCTGAAGTATTAGTCTGCGTTGGTGTAAAAAGAGAAGCATCGTTTGCCTTTGTACTGCTGTTGGGTGGAGATTTTTCGGTCAACGCCAGAGAAACAAGCATTTCTCTAAGCTGCTGCGACTGAATACCGTCGCTCTTTTTGGTTTGAACGATCGTTCATCATAATGCTCTTTGACCACTTATTTATGTTTTTTCTTTTTTTTCTTTAATTTGTTTATCAATTTGTATTTGCTTGTTTGATTATTTATATGATTTGGTTATTGCACCAAATCAATCTCTTGCACCTGCTTAAATTAACGTAAACAATTTTTTATTTGATCCGCTGGTTATCGGTATAGTAAATTAAAACCACAGAAGCGACCAAAAATACATTCGTTCAGTTTGCTGTCTTCACACGTTGTAGTTTACGCATAAGGTAGGTCCTGCTAGGGTTGACACAAGTTCCCATGAGACTCGTCCCAACTGAACCTGTACGGCAACGTGCTTTGCTCGTACTTGAAGATCTTCCGTTTTAACGAAATAGAGGCAATTGTGATATTAGCCTAGGGGCCATTTCAGCAAGGTGTCACCCTTGTTTACTAAAGTGGTAGAAAACCACTCTCACCAGCCCGTAAACAAACTAATCAATATTTATTTTTTCCAGTATACCATAATCAGAATCTTACTGGTCTCTATCCTGATGGGCGCGAGCTCAGGGCTTGTTTTCTGCACGCATTTGTATAAATGCGTCCCCAATTCTGATTTTGTTGTTTTCGAGTCCCTCGTCGCTATGTTGCCTCCCTCTAGTGGGTAGGTATTACCTAGACGCTGTAGATGCTTAATTCGAGGGTGCATCGTATCACCTCGTCATCCGAGATTCATAGAATACTTCAGGCCTTTTAAATCGAACCCTCCTCTCCGTCGCTCTTGGTCAGGGACTGTTTATTGGGTGTTTACAGCCAGCACAAAAATTTAATTATTCTACAGCCCGCCAAGCTGTAGATCTAAGTGGCCTCAGCTCAGCCAGATATGTAAACAAATTTTACCGAAACGAATGGAACTAATGTTTGTTTTTAGCACTATGTATCGATAAATCAGGTACTTAATTTCAGAAGTCTTTAATTAATACATAGATTTTAAGTCTGGTTTTTCCATACCACGGCTTATCATAGATACGGCTCTGCCATCCGAAATTTTTACAACAATATTTGAGAAACCCCTATTATATGCTAGTATCGAAATATTCTGTGGACATATATTATTATTGACGTTTGCAATAAAGTTTATGAGACCATTTTGAGGTTTTACCACTTGACAATTGCTGTATTGTTTCTCATTGGTATAAAAATATTGTAACGAAGCTTTCCTGTCGCCCCGGTGCTTCTTTAATAATTGCTGGGGTATACTCGCCGTGTCCAAGGTTCGCTTACAATAAATTTGTAAAATCGGGGCACTGCGCAAATCGTTTCGTATATTAAACTTTATTTAATTCTATATGTTTTAATACAATAATTCATTAGTACTTCACTTAAAACTTTTCTTATAGTTAACTTCCTACCACCTGGTCGTGGTGGCGTGGCTTAACGGGCCGGCCGTGTTCCGTTAGCTGGATCCCGTTAGTATCTGATGCATTGCGTTCTGCCGCGCCTTCTGTTGGCGTCGCTGTTGAGTGCTATGCTGGCGTATGGGCGTCGCCGTCGTTTATTGCGGGGGCGATGCTCTGCCACGCCTTGTGCCGGCGTCTATCTCGGGTACTCTGCTCTTTCACGCCATGCGTTCTCCGTCGTGCGGTGCTTCGCCGCTCTGCTGGCGTATTCTCTGCCACGCGGTGCTTCGTCGTTCTGCCGCGCTGTGCTTCGTCGTTCTGCCGGTGTATTCTCTGCTGCACTGAGCTTCGTCGTTCTGCCGGTGTATTCTCTGCTGCGCTGAGCTTCGTCGTTCTGCCGGTGTATTCTCTGCTGCGCTGAGCTTCGTCGCTCTGCTACCGTATCTCTGTCACGGCACGGTCCGCGTCGGCGTAGGCGAACGGACGTCACCTGTTTCGCGGTTGCGCGTTACTGTGGCGTGACTTTTGCTTGTGCGGGATCGTACGAGGTCTCAAGCGGGTCCTGGTGGTATAACCGACACGTTCACCGCTTGAGAGCCCACACTCACTCCTACGAAACGACACTTTCTTGCCTAGAGTAAAAATCAGTTGCAATCGAGGGGCGCTCCGCTGGTAGCTCTGGTCACGACCACAGCTCCGTGCTCACTGTCCGCTGTGCTGCTGTGTTGCTCCTTTTATAGCTTTCGTATCTGGTGTCGCTAGCTCAGATGGTTGCGTTACCATGGTTACTGTTGTTGATGTAAAATGTTGCTATTGATTGTGTAGGCATGTTGTGATTCATGATGACAACATGTTGTGTGTTTGTGTTTCTTCGATTTATCGTGTAGGTTGCGTGGGTGCGGCTTGTTGTGTTGTGGAATTGGTTGTGCTGTGTTTCGGCAACATGTTATATGTTTGTGTTTCATCGCTGGTTGTTGTTTGTCTGGTTGTGTGGGGTCGTTTTTGTGTGGGCCAAATTAATGAGGATTTATTTGGTCCTCACAATATATAATATAAATAATGTTTCTGTGATTCCCCAATCGATCCTTTGGAAAGGCATCGAGCATTGTGTTGCTTAAAATATTTTTAGTATAAACAGTTGCAAAAATAAACAAATACATTACGATGAGAAAACTACTTTCAATATTTAATGAGATTGGTATAATTCGGAATAAGTATTCTGTATTTTGTATTCTGGAAACAAATGATCAATTTTTAATCATCAGTGTTATATGGATACATGGATAAACTTACTAATATTATTATGCAACAATAAATAATATTGTTGCGATTTTGCTGAATCAAACCTCGATGGCTTTCCGAATCCTTCGGGTACGACCACTGGATTGTTAAATAAAAATCGCCAACTTAATTTGCAGTTTCTTTATTTATAAAGAATTTATTTAATGTCCTTTTATTACTCAGTAATTCACAATTTAATTACAATTCACTTTACTATTTACAATCACTTGTATACAACTTTCACAATGTACTGTTTTTATTACTTTACTGTAATGTAATTACCAACGCGTTTACTTTACGACTGATCCACTACTCACTCACTGCAGTTCGTGTATCGCCCTTATATACAACTCCCGGAATAATTTAAACAAAATAAAGTTAGGCGGAGTTGGGAGAGCATTTCTAAGCTGGGTTACCATATCGCTTTGGGATTAAACAACCATCAATTAACTTTATTATCCACCATTCTCTTTTTTAAATTTTCTCCAAACTAAAACTAGTGGTTTTACTCCAAATTCAGGGAAATGTAGCAAAATATTTTATAAGCTACCCGCTGCTCGTGCCGGTGGTTTGTGCCCATTCCTAAATATATAGTAAAAAAGTGAGATATTCTGTTTGAAATATATGAGTTTTCCTTTTTTTCAGATCTGTAAAATGCACTGCAAGAGAGCACACTAGTAGTGCTGAAAGCAGGCTCCGGTGCGCACCTCTGATATTTACACATACATATGAATGTATATAATCAATTAAATATTGTACATTTCTCATAATGAGTTTTTCAGCTTACTGTGGAAGGCAAATCATTGCAGCGTTTTTTAAATAAATTTGAAGACCAGTTCGATAACTACAATTACGAAAGGCTGGTAGAACAATCCAACATCAATGCATTGCATAAGCGAATGATTCAACAACGTTTAACTTTGACACATGAGGAGTCGCAAAAGAAATATGAAACTGTAAAAAATTCTCTGACGAGGGATGAGCGTCTAAATTTAAAGCATATTGGTTCTGCTACGGATTATTAATTAGTCTTTCAATATAAACGTATAGTGGTAATTCTTTGAAGAATTTTTTTCAGTTATTTTTTATATCCCTTTAGTTTAATTGTGCTGTATGCCACTTATTCTGCAACCGATGCGGTAAAAATTGTGTGGTGAAAACCGGTAGGGACCTGTAATTAAAATTTGGTTTGCACTTTTAAAGCGAAATGAATGTGGTTATTTTATCTAATTTTATATAAAGAACTTTTTTTCGAACAATACGTGACAATCGCCAAAATCCACCCCATACGGGTTAGAAAATAAACGTAAATAAAAATTTTAACCTTTGATTTATATGTGAAACACCATATCATTGAAATGACCGCCTCGTGAATTTTTGCAAACTTCGATCGGTTTGAGCTCGGTGGTTCAACGAATGTAGCTTTTCAAGTGCTCAAGAGTTAAAGGTATATCCGCATAAACACGGTCTTTCTTGTAGCCTCACAAAAAAAGTCCAGAGGTGGCAAATCGTACGATCTCGGTTGTTATCGTTTTCAGTGAAGTAAGGTCCAATCACACCTCCGGAACAAAGAGGACACCAGAAGGTAAGTTTTTTTCGGTGTAATGGCCTATCGTCAATTCTTTGATGATTTTTGGAGCTCCAAATGTGAATACTTTGCTTATTTACAAAGTGAAAAATGTGCCTCGTCGTTGAAGAAACTATTAATTTGATCTACTGCAACACCTTAGTCATTTCAGACTTTTTCGAATAGTTGCAAGTTCGAGTTTCATTTACTTGCATGTTCAACGGCAACTTGACTTCAGAATGAGCTGTTCGACCGCCTTCCAACAATAAGCTGCCATACCTAATGAATCAAAGGGGAAACGTTTTTAGAAAGGCTCCTTTTAATGAATCGGAATCATAATAGGTTTCGCCTCTCAACTATTGATTAAATGCTACATGCATTGGGCGATTGGGCGTTGTCATTCCTAATTGTATTAATCCTTTGTTGGTAAGCCTCAGGCTTCAATTAAAATTAATCTTTCATTGTAGATTTCTTCGCTAATTTGCAAATTTTCTTTGATGTTCTAACACACTTCTAATGTAGTACATCTTCGCCGTTATATTATTATAATGGACCACGAGCATTGACTAAAAAAATACTTGTAGGTAAGTTGAAACTGTCCTTATTTTCGTCGTTGAAAATCTTTAACAATTGATTCTAGGCATGGTATATTGGAGATTCCAAACAAATCAGTAATTTGAAAATGAGTGATCTCATCGTTTGAACTTTCGGCGGAAGCCACGTAACTATCTTTGTTCACGTACTTTAAGAAACACTTTATTTTTTACGGAACTAACCAACGATTATCAACTTGAATTTCCTGCTTTGGGTCCTCGATCAATTAAATCAAGTAAATCATTAAATTTCAAGTAAATCAAACAATGAATAAGATTACTTTGTATAAATCATCCAATCTTCCACTTGCCGGAAAAGCCATTCACGTTACTAGTGAAATAAGAATACATTTTTACATATATACATACAAGTAAACCCTACATACAAGTAAACCCTACAGACGTTTTCCTTTTATTTGGTATATTTAATAAAAAATATTTGACTTGCTCTTGTTCTTATAATATATCTTTGACTTGCAGTATTGTGTGTTTTGCGACTTTAATTTGCACGTATAATTGCTGGCATTTCTTAAAACGAAGATTCAATTGTATATTATAAACAACAATTATATTCTTCTTTCTAACTATGTATACTACGTGTTTGTTAGTAACATGTATATTATCCTATCCAAACTTACCAAAACTCCACATAAAAGTGAACTTTTAATGATAGATGTGTGTTCACTAAGTAACTCAGTTTTTTACGCAATCTTGGTGTGAGGATTTTACACATTTTGTTCATGCTTTCTTTTTTTAGATGCTTTTTATTTTAAATTTTTAATTTTTTTCCAAGTAATAACTGCTAACATAAAATTTTGAAATACAACAAGTTCAAATTTACTTATTTTTTTCTTACATGGTAGTAAATCAGTTATTACTACTTCGAATGATTTAAATTTTTATCGATCTGTTGATCAGTGATACTTTTACGTGAAAGAGAATAGATTAAAATATTGTAACGTTTTTCGTATCTACCCTCGATGATAGATTTCTAAATAAAACTCCCAAGATTTTTTCGTTTGGCCTCTTAATCTTCAGGAATTTACTCAATGTTTATTTTGTTCTCAATAATTACAAATTTGTTCTCTATATACAATAGTTTACTCTAAAAATCTTTATCAACAATTATTATTCGCTTTAGTTTGCACCAGTGTTATTAATACTGAGTCTTCAACTCGATTGCTTGCAAATAGCTGCTGCGTCTTCTTTTATACCTACCGATGGTCCAAACATTCTGTTCACGCGCTCAAGAATAAGCTGATTATTCCTTTGCCTGGGGTAGCTGCAGCCGCTCCGCTCCCTTTATCCTTAATGACGGTCCAAACATTCCGTTCAACTCGTCTACCTGTAGTAGTTGCTACCGCTCTTTTCGTCTTTCCTTTTTACGGGAAATTTCCTTTACATTGTCGACCCTTTTTTCTGCCCTTAGTACGGGTAATTTGCATCATACTGTCACTTCTATTGTCTGTCCTTAGTACGGGAAATTTTATCACACTGTCGCCCCTTTTAACTGTCCTTTTTATTTGGAATTTCTGTCACACTACCCTCCACCTAAGTCTGATCTTCCCGATCAGACATACTATCTGTTCCAAATACCGCGAGCCTTCATAGGTGAAACACTTTCATCTTGGTTCTTGGTTTCCCAACAATCTGTTTGCCATTTGATTACTTTGTAAGGGCCTTCCAAATTGCATTGAAGCTTTGGGGACAAGCCTTTCTTCCGTTGTGGGTTGTACAGCAGCACTTAATCGCCATTTTAAGAACCCTCGGAGTTCATCACCTTATCATATCTGCTACTTATTATTTCGGTTCGCTGTCTCCCAAGAGCATGTATTCTTCCCAATCCTTCTCGCATCGCCATTTACTCCAAACTTCAAATCACTAAGCAGCCGAAGTTCACTACCGAAGAGGATCCTTGCGGACCTCCAATCATCGTGATGTTTATCCTCAAGTGCTCTTCCAGAGTTCGGTTGAACCGTTCTATCATTCTATCCGATTGATTATGCAGAGCTGTCGTTCGGGTTTTTCGAATATCCAGTATCAGGCACACCTCCTGGAATACTGGCGATTCAAAATTTCTTCCCTGGTCCGAGCACAGTTCTATAGGCGCATCATATCTGGCAACCCAATTGTAAGTGAATGCATCCGCTACTGTTTTGGCTTCCTGATTTGGAATTGGGTAGACCTCCGGCCATTTACAAAAGTAGTATATAACCACAAAAACGTATTTGTTTCCTTGCCTGCACATAGGGAATGGACCGGCTACATCCATGGAAATCCACTCAAACGGTGCACCTGAGTGATACTGCTCTATACTGTAATCAGAACTTCGCAGTCTCTCAATCCATCGGGCTAGCTGTCCTTCAGTACTCTTGAACTGTATAACCATTTTAGTGCTGCATGATCTGTTCTAACTCGGAAGTGTTGGCCATACAGATACTTGTGCAAATGTTTGATGCAATCAACCAATGCTAATAGTTCTCTCCGTGTTACGCAGTAGTTCCGCTCTGGTTTACCAATAGGACGGCAACTATTTCTCCTGCCCATTCTTCTTCTTTGTTCTACTCAAAGGGTATATTTTTCCTGTTGAGCTCATGGAGACTATTAGCAAAAGTTCAGAAACAAATCGGTGATAGTAAGTACACAGGCCCAGAAAGCTCCGTAGTTCATGCAAATTCCTGGTCCTTGGCCAATCCTTCACTGCTTCTATATTTTCCTTTGCTGTAAAGACGCAAGTTGTTACATGATGTCCTAGATAATTAACCTCTCTCTTGAATAGCAAGCACTTTTTAGGACTAAGTTTAAGGCCAGCGCTAGCTATCCTCTGAAAAACTTCCTCCAAATTGTCCAAATGTCGTCAAAATACACCAAACAAGTTTTCCAATGTAGTCCCTTAAGCACATGATTCATTAATCTTTCGAAGGTCTCAGGAGTGTTACAAAGTCCTAAGGGAATCACCGTGAATTGGCAAGACGGCGAACTCCATGGACTTTCTGATGGTTCAATAACACCGCTTTTACTCATTTCCTTTATTATTTGACTTACAGCTTCACATTTGGCTAGTGGGACACTCGAAGAGCCTGGCGAATCGGCCTAGCGTCACCAGGATCAATACAATGTTTCACAACACTGATCCTGCCTGGGTTGTTGCCATCCTTATCGAATATATTGGAGTATTTGCACAGAAATTGCTTGGCCTTATGTTGTATTCGTCTTCCTACCCTTGCATCCTTGCATCTCCTCAACATCCTTCATGCCAATGGAACCGCTTTTAGGTACATCTCCGAAATTAACAATGGCATCTACCTGTTGACTTTGCCCCAATACAGTTCCTCTTTGAAGTTTCATTGGTGATATGAATTCGTTTAGTACTCTCACTGGGATGAGTCCATCACTTTTTGTTTTAGCAAGCCCGATGTCCGATGTGGAATTTCGTGCTATTTGCAACCCACATATTGCTTGTGCCACAATCTCCATCAATCTTTGCCCAAACAACAGCTTCTGACTTCGGTCAGTTCATTGCATTCAAGGATCACTTTTTAGCTGCTGTATGGGGAGTTATAGCCAATGCTAAGTGGTACTTCCATGTTTTTGTACTCCATTACTCGGTTATCCATGTCGATCTCTATTCCTTGATCTAGCAAGAAGTCTACTTCTATGATGACTTCATCAACAAACTGCGCGACTATTTACTTGTGTAATACCGTCACATTCCCTATCGCCACTTCGCATATTATTTCTCCTAAAACTTGGGTGTCCTCGCCATTGGCCGTCCCCAATCTTGCTCCAGGCAATGGCCTTACTTCTTCGCTCTTCAACAGTAAGTATTCGCTCATGCACATTCACATATCCATCAATTGTCACGTTGCTTGCCTACCTACCAATTTGAGAGACGGAGATTATGGGACATTCAATTGCAGGAGCCAGCATACGCCGCTTTCGGCTGGCTCGTTTTAGTTTAACGACTGGTTATAGTCGTATTCGCTTTCTTCAGCCCTTTGTTTTCGTTCTCTTGAATTGTTGTTTCTGCTGGAGCTCGCCTTATATTCCCTCGCGAAGTGGCCTGGCTTTCCACAATTGAAACATTTCCCAGCTTGATTCTTCATATGGGCACCAGAACGATTCTTTCCATCGATTCACTTTAGAGTTTTCAGAAACTCATTCATTATATCTAATGTTTCTACTTCCACTCGACTGAATTTTTAGGCTGGCCTGCTTATGAGTGAAGCCGTTTCACGGGTTTGGGCATAGGCGACAGCCTCAGAGAATGTTGATTTTGGATTTACATATGTCTCTCGTTTGGTGTAGATGTCCTTTTTCTGTTTGTATTTTTACCCTTTCGAGATGTTCACCAGATTCGTCTCCAATAGCTAAATGAGCCAATCTCTCAATTTCGGATGCGTATTCTTGCAGGGATTCGTGAAATCTTTGATCGCGCTTCTCTAACTCCATTTGCCTCCTGTGTTCGCTTCCATAGCTTCTTTCCACGGGCCGCATTAAAGCGTCGTAATCATCTCTCTCATATTCCGGAATTGTCTGCAAAATTTCCGCAACAGGTCCTTCCAACGCAACGAATAGAGCAGCGGGGTTTTCCTCAATTCTCCAGTTATTTGCTTTGGACGTCTTTTCGAATTGAAGCTTAAAGACCTGGAAAGGAATTGTGCCATCAAAGGGAGCGTTCAACGAAGTGGTTCGACGATTCAACTGCAAATCGCGGACAGGACCTTCCAATTCGTTGACTTTGGTTTCCATTAACTCCTTTTTTTTTGTCTTGCCGACCTCCCAATTCGTTGACTTTGGTCTCAGTTAGCTCCTCTATTCTGTCATGCCTTTCCTCGATTTTGTCCTGTCTCTCCTTGAGTTCTGCGCATTCTTTGACAACACTCTCTTGAAGCTCTATGAGCCGGGATGAGATACGCGCTTGTTTTTGCGATGAAATATGGGCATTCATTAGTGACATGTTTTCATCCTGTTCATCCAACTTCTGTAGTAACTTAGCAGCCTGCTCATCCAACTTCACTGAAATGTTGGTATTTATTTGTGACATTTTCGAATCCTGTCCATCCATATTCTGTAGAAACTCGGCATCCTGCGCATCCAACTTTTGCGACATCTTGCCTTCTTGTTCCTCCAACTTCTCTGAAATGTTGGCATTTACTTGTGACATATCTTTTGTAATGTTGGCATTCATTTGTGACATGTTGGTATTAATTTGCGAAATCGCAGTCAGTAACATGTTCATGTCCTTACTCGAAAAAGCCTTTTCTTCAACCTTGGTTGCTGACCGCTCTGACTCTTTTGCGACAGCTTCTTCCTTCTCAATATCTTTCGTGGAAGTCTCTTCGTCCTCACGACGGAATTCATATTGGCTCAAATCTATGCCTTCTGCTTCCATAGCTTCTAGAAGCCGTGATTGTAGCTCAGCCTTATTCCCGGTTGAAGATAATCCTCGTTTCGCCAATTCCTTTTTGAGGGGTAGTATCGTCAAATCTTGACCATTTTCAAATTTTTTTGCTTTTCCGCAATTTATTGAGCAATCTCACTTCTGACGTCAATTGTAACGTTTTTCAAAATCCTTCGAGTCCGATCACTATATTGCTAAATAAAACTCCCAAGATTTCTTCGTTTCGCCTCTTAATCGTCAGGAATTTACTCAGCGTTTATTTCGTTCTCAATAATTACTTCTTCTATATACACAATGGTTTACTCTAAAAATCTTTATCTAGAATAAGCTGATTATTCGTTTGCCTGAGGTAGCTGCAGCCGCTCCGCTCCGTTTATCCTTAACGACCGTCCAAACATTCCGTTCAACGCGTCTACCTGCAGTAGTTGCTACCGCTCTTTTCGTCTGTCCTTTTTCGGGGAGTTTCCTATACACTGTCGACCCTTTTGTCTGTCAGTACGGGGAATTTTCATCACACTGTCGCCCTTTTATCTGTCCTTTGTATTTGGAATTTCTGTCACAATTATAACGCACTAAATTTCAAAAAACTTCCATTCCGATACTTGTTAGTCTATATAAAAAAACACATTTGGTCAAAAAGTCAACAAAATTGAATAATATAATTATTTTATCGACATCTGTTCCACTGGCTAGAAAGAAATGGATTTCAATTGAATTGAACCAACCAGCGGCACTCATGTTGTACATCATCAATGTCGGTTTTATTAACAAACCAACTATCATTATTATTTAAGCCAAATTTTTCAAAACTTTCCTCAGTATGTGCTTGAATTTTAAAATTTAAATGTCTCTCAGTAAGCTTTTTTGAACCTCTCAGGTACTGCATTTGGTTTTTTATTATTAGGGTGAAATACCTTTCATCAAGCTTCTTCTGGAGGTTTAATGCGGCCAATAATAGTGAGAAAACTTTTGATCTGTATTTTCGTCTCCTTAATATATAAGGTCAGTAATCTCGTCATAAATTTGCTTTCGATTTTTGTGACTCTTTGCTGGTGATTTCCTGTTTGAGTATAATTACGTAGCCTTTACTCATCTCGTTTTAATATTATATTTTCTTTTGTTTGTCTAGAATAGCTGATATGATGTTTTAATGTATGTATATTTTACATTAAATGTGGTCGGTTTAAAAAAGAAAACAGTTTATATATGTAATTTAATATGATTATATTATTGTATTTTTAGGTATGTTTGAAAATAATTTATTTGTATACATTTTGTTAATTATATATTTTCTGTAAAAAATAAATAGACTCCCTGAAGAAGATACAAACATGTAGGAGGCAGACAAGAAAATCAACTACTTTGATTTCATATAAACATCCGAAAAGCTCCAAATGCACATCATAAATATTAAGGGTACATTTGCTCAACTACCAACCAAGATATGAAATTGTTGCCTTCCAACTACAAACCAAGATATAAAATTGTTGCCTTTCAAAAACCTAAGTTAGTGCTTTGAAACTAAAAAATGCTTTAAAAAAAAATTCCTTTTCAAAAATTCAAATAATAAACATATAAAAAAACAATTCAATTTGATAGTATAAAATACACGTTACTAACATAAAACGTGGCTAAAAAGAGTTACCTCAGGGCATTATCCTTGGCGTCGATTTTTGGGCTAAAGCGGGAATTATGCCGGATGTATCGAGGATGAGGTAGTCGTTTTCTCGGCCGGAACTAAAGCCGCTGGTCAATAGTGGACCAGTTCGAGTTAGGCGATAGGCAATCTAGGGTATTAGGTCAGTTAGTGGCAGTGGCGTTCCAGGCTATGCTGGAAGGGCTAGGCCGGGCCAACAAGGTCGTGCAAGGACAGGAGTCGAATCTGTAAAACAGCGGCCATGGTGGCGTACGTTATTCAACCCGATCCCTTTGGTTAAAGGGGGCGGCGCCAAATGATTAGACACCAACACACATTCGCAAGAGAATTCTGCAGGAAGGTGAGTATCCCACTATTATATTTTACTCAACGTTTATTCACTCAGATCACACACATATTCCTGCGATAGCAGCTGTCGCTCCTTTTATCTATTCTTCGTGTTTAGTATTTTCGGAACATTAAGAATTTTGTATACAAGTTTTACTAGACGTCTTTGAAACAAACGTTGCCATGGTAAAGATGGATGTTTGCAAATAGAGAGACATGGCATTTACGTACATATTAGATATGTTTACAGATGAACGAATATATGATGGATTTGGGGTAATTGATGCCTAAAACTTAAATTTAAATAAAGAAATTATTGGCGGAAATGAAATGAAGCTAAAATATTATTTAATGAATTTAAAACTTACTTTAGCACCATACTGTGTATGCGTATATATACATATGTATATATGTACTTATGTGCATTTAAATTAAAATAAATTACGCAAAAGCCATTCAGAGTCTAAAATTTTGTCAGCGACGATGATAAAATTTACAAATTCTGAAACGAAAGCTAAAGCAACAACAAAACATTCAAAAGTCCCTGCGATATTTATACAAAAGAATAACGATAATTATAAAATATATACTTCTGTATGACTTATACTTGATTTGAAATTGAGTTTATGCAATTATTATTTATACTTATTCTTAAGGAAAACTGCAAAAACGTATACTTGTACTAGATTTTTAAAATAAACTCTATTTTTAATCAATATAATTTGTTTAGTATCTTAAATAATATGGCAAATTAAAATTAAAATATATGATATTTAAATCATTATTTATAGTACTTTATTAAAACGTCAAAACAAAGGAAAAGAAAACATAGAAGAAATAGGTGCATACGATTTCTCTGCTTTCTCATTTGTCTTTCTCGGTAATAACATCAATTTTTTCAGATGGCTGTTATTTTAAGTGTGGTTAGGTCCTTTCCCGAGTTTTTTGCTTCAAAGATTTTCGATTCTGAAAAAAATTTGCACTTTCTCGTTGTTCTTTGCATGATATCGATTAACTACTTGCAAAACTTGCAAAATTCTACATTCGAGTTTCAATGGCTAACTTGGAACTTCGTGCTATGTTGAACCTGATTTGATTGTGATCGAAAAGGTGAATTTTGGTTTTTTGCGGGTTGTGTATATTCAATTATCGATACTTTGTTTTCGTTAAAATCGGACACATATGTTTATCATGTGGTTGCATAAGGAGACAATTTCGATTAGAAGTTTGTTTCTGACAACAGAAGAGGTTAGTCATGTTTTTGTGTACTCTTTGATTTTTGACTTTTTAAAGAAATGGATCAGAGAATATGTATTAAATTTTGCGTTAAAAATGGAATAAAGTGCTCCGGCACTTGAAATTTTGATTGTGGTATTCGGTGAGTCCACTTTGTTTCAAAAAAGGGTACAAGCGCTTTACAGAAAGCCGAGAAGATGTTGATGACGATAAGTGTGAGACCACCGAAGAAAACATCAAAACATTGAAAAAACTTGTTCTTGATAATCGTTGAATCACTATTAGGGAAGTTGCAGAGGATCTTGGCATATCAATCGGCTCATGTCATTAAATTTTCTCGAATGTTTTGGGCATGAAACCTGTAGCACGAAATTTGTTCCGAAATTGCTAAATTTTGAGCAAAAGTAATGTCACATTAGTATCGCTCAGGAGTTGTTGAGTGACGTCAACAACGATCCGGGTTTGCTCAAACTTGTCATAACTGGTGATGAAACGTGGGTATATTGTTATGACGTCGAAACCAAGGCCCAATCATCCCAATGGAAGCTGCCAGATGAACTGAACAGTTAATAAAAAATACTACAAGGAAGTTATGCAACGTTTGCGTGAAGCAATGCCGCTCAAACGATCGAAATTGTGTAAAAACAAATCGTGAATTCAAAAACAAAACGGTAACAATGTCTCAACCATACCGTATTCACCGAATTTGGCTCCCTGCGACTTTTTTCTATTAACAAAGCTAAAGCAAGCAATGAATGGAAAGCGTTTTGCCACAATTGATGAGATCAAGTCAGAATCGAAGAAAGAGCTGATGGCCATAGCGAAAGGCGCATTGCAGAAGTGCTTCGAGGATTGAAAACAGCGTTGGCACAAGTATATTATATCCGAGGGGAATTATTTTGAAGATGACAAAATAGATATTGATGAATAAATAAGTACTTTTCAAAAAAATTCTAAATTCACCTTTTCCTTTGAAGACACCTCGTACTGAATAATTTTACTAAACAGCATTTTGACACCGTTATCAATTTGCTTCAAGTCAAAATTCAACGCAATAAAATAATAATATCAAAATTATTTTAAAAATAAAAGAGATTTGAGGAAAAAATTACATTTTGGAAAGAAAAAAGTCTCAACTATACATATTTCTTCCTTTGCTATTGCACGGAAATCAATAAAAGTTCGTACAAATCAGTATATTGACGAACACACTGAGCGTACAAGCATTCGAATGTAAATCTGTGCCCAAACCTCGCACCCTCACTAAGGAAGTCGAATCAAACAAAATCATGGTGGTGATTAGAGTGTGAGTGAAAATTATATACTCGTTTCAGCTCTCTGGTTAGTAGATACACCTTAGATGTGTCCTCTTTCAGGGTTGCACCTTATCCGTATGTGTCATTTTCGCAGAATCCAGCACCATACATGACTTATAGAACTGTTGTTAGGCATTACATCGTGAGGCCAAATTTAGCCATTCGTCCATCATGCCTTAATGGCTTACCCCTCGTTCATTCTTTTACTTTCGCAGACCACGCTCTCACTCTATCCACACAAGTTTCGATTTAAACATACCGCCGGGTGTTATCTGACGTTAATACCTCGGACAGGGGCAGGAAAAGCAAATGAGCAATGTGTTTTATCCGGTGCTGCCGCTGACAGAACAACTCGTTTCGTCATCATGGTCATATTTGTAAAGATATTCTCTAAAGCAACAGAGCCCCGTCAAAAATTGTGTCAGATATGCTCATGCTCATGGTAGAGAACCTACGCTTGCGCACTTCCAATAAGCCTGTGGGTCCATCCTCCCGTCGTTGCGGCGTCTTATCGTCTTTGCCAGGCTCGTTTGCCTTCCGTGCTTCCGCTCTTCATTCGTTATTCGCCTTCTTTTCTGATACCTTTTTGACTACCATGGCCATTATGTCCGGAGGGATGATTCCTGCTATGATCCTGATGGCACCGGCAGCCGGATTACCAACTTCGATTGCTAGGCATGTGTCTGATGCTGCAAAGGCGGTCCCCATATGGGCGCCGTATATATCAATATAGGTTGGCTAACCTTGGCTGATGAAGTATACTGACATAGGCTTTTTTTTGTTCAAGTTGCTTTGCCACTACAGTTAATGCAATATCATCCGCTTATCCGATAATATGAAATTCCATCGGCAGTGATATGCAGCAGTGGTAAAATCCCGGACCCTTGTAGTACTCCTTCTAATGCCGCATATTTTCTCGGTCCATCATTTATATCATACAATAACAGTCGATCAGATAGGTAGATGGAAACAGTCTTATATGAGGCAGATAGGCCGAGTTGAATAAATTTGGACGTGACTACTGAGCCTTCCCTGGTCATGAGAGATATGAAGAAAAGTTGAGGTTAGCATATTTTAACTTTTTAATGAAAAATTGATTATAAAACTTTAAAACAAGGATATAAAAAGTTTCAAAAGAATGAGGATGTGCTCAAATTCCTTAAAATCATTTTCTTCCTTACTCACTGAGCCTAAAGCCGGGGTCAAAGAATACCAAGCATCGTAATGAAAGGAAAGATCTAGATTCAGTTAGGACTAGTACAAATGTCAATTAAAAATTTTATTCTTCTAATTCCTCTTGCCCAGGGAAACTCATTTCTTTATCTGCGCTTAAAAATAAAAAATGGCATTGTTGCGGCGGTTTACTCACGTAAATAGTCAAAATAAAAAATGCGGGATTTTCTCGGAATTCACTTTCCTTATTATATTTAACTTTAATTAATAATTCAAACTATTTACATACAAAATAAGCGGGTTTATACTTTTTATAATTGCGGTAAAAAACTATGCAAAAAAATACTAGCGGGGGCGTACGTGCGAACGAGTTGAGATCAAAAAGCGAATACATACAATAATTAGGAGTTATTAGTTAGTTAATTAGTTCATGGCTACGGACAAAGCATAAAAGGAAACGGCAATTACAATAGGTTAACCCTTTATGCTGCGATGTATATACATTAAGTTACAATTTGCATAGGTGAACTCAACATACCGCCACCCTTGAACTATCTAGGATATGTTCAAAAAATTAAGTTATATATGTACAAAATTAGCAAGTTAATTTTACAATGTAAAAATCTCAAAAATAGCAATGAATTTACAAAAATCTCAAAAAATCAATGAATTGCAAAAATCTCAAAAAGCAATGAATTTCAAAAATATCAATTTCATTTACGAATATGCGTGTGGCTTGTTTACGTATCTTCTTCGCAGAACAAATCGGCTTTCGTCGGTAGCAGGCAAAGTTTCACAATTGGTCTAACGAGTTCCCCAGTTGGCGTTTTTAACGTAACCACCCTTACACGCCCATCTGTGCCGGGATGACATTTTATAACTTTCGCCAATGTCCACTTCGTCGGTGGGGTTGATTCGCTGGAATCGGCAACTACATCGCCTGTTGCGAGATTCCGAGAAGGGCGAAACCATTTGGAGCGACGCTGTAAACTGACGAGATACTCGTCTCTCCAACGGCGCCAGAAATGTTGCCTGATGGAAGAAATAGCTTGCCACCTCTGATGCAGACTTCCACAGAACCCTTGACCCTCTGAAACGAAAGCTAAAGCAACAACAAAACATTCAAAAGTCCCTGCGATATTTATACAAAAGAATAACGATAATTATAAAATATATACTTCTGTATGACTTATACTAGATTTGAAATTGAGTTTATGCAATTATTATTTATACTTATTCTTAAGGAAAACTGCAAAAACGTATACTTGTAATAGATTTTTAAAATAAACTCTATTTTTAATCAATATAATTTGTTCAGTATCTTAAATAATATGGCAAATTAAAATTAAAATATATGATATTTAAATCATTATTTATAGTACTTTATTAAAACGTCAAAACAAAGGAAAAGAAAACATAGAAGAAATAGGTGCATACGATTTCTCTGCTTTCTCATTTGTCTTTCTCGGTAATAACATCAATTTTTTCAGATGGCTGTTATTTTAAGTGTGGTTAGGTCCTTTCCCGAGTTTTTTGCTTCAAAGATTTTCGATTCTGAAAAAAATTTGCACTTTCTCGTTGTTCTTTGCATGATATCGATTAACTACTTGCAAAACTTGCAAAATTCTACATTCGAGTTTCAATGGCTAACTTGGAACTTCGTGCTATGTTGAACCTGATTTGATTGTGATCGAAAAGGTGAATTTTGGTTTTTTGCGGGTTGTGTATATTCAATTATCGATACTTTGTTTTCGTTAAAATCGGACACATATGTTTATCATGTGGTTGCATAAGGAGACAATTTCGATTAGAAATTTGTTTCTGACAACAGAAGAGGTTAGTCATGTTTTTGTGTACTCTTTGATTTTTGACTTTTTAAAGAAATGGATCAGAGAATATGTATTAAATTTTGCGTTAAAAATGGAATAAAGTGCTCCGGCACTTGAAATTTTGATTGTGGTATTCGGTGAGTCCACTTTGTTTCAAAAAAGGGTACAAGCGCTTTACAGAAAGCCGAGAAGATGTTGATGACGATAAGTGTGAGACCACCGAAGAAAACATCAAAACATTGAAAAAACTTGTTCTTGATAATCGTTGAATCACTATTAGGGAAGTTGCAGAGGATCTTGGCATATCAATCGGCTCATGTCATTAAATTTTCTCGAATGTTTTGGGCATGAAACCTGTAGCACGAAATTTGTTCCGAAATTGCTAAATTTTGAGCAAAAGTAATGTCACATTAGTATCGCTCAGGAGTTGTTGAGTGACGTCAACAACGATCCGGGTTTGCTCAAACTTGTCATAACTGGTGATGAAACGTGGGTATATTGTTATGACGTCGAAACCATTTATTCGTTTAATACCAGTCTCCCAGTAGCCTCCCATGTGAGGTGCAGACGGGGGGTTGAATCGCCACTCTATTTGTGAATCAGCGAAGAACGAACGGAGTCTGGTGTCAGCTATGCACCTTTGAAATGCAAGGCGCAGCTCCTTCTCAGCGCCAACAAAATTTGTACCATTGTCGGACGACATAACTTTGCAATAGCCTCGGCGATTTACAAATCTCTTAAATGCATTGAGAAACCCAAGTGTTGACAAGTCACTGACAAACTCTAAGTGCATTGAACCAGTGCACATGCAGACGAATGAACAAATGTAGCCTTTGGTAGATTTCGCTCCTCTTCCATGGGCGAATTTGTAGTTATAGGGCCCAGCGAAGTCAACAGCGGTGCGTGAGAAGCAACGAGCGTAGATAGTTCGACTTGGAGGTAAATCGCCCATCGATTGCGTAGCGAGATTGCGGTTTAATAAAGTACATTTCACGCACTTGTGGTAAATACTGCGAATTAAGCTGCGGGCACCTATAACCCAATAACGACGTTGTAATATTGTCTGCATAATGCGAGGACCAGCGTGTAGCATAAATATATGTATTTCGCAGATAACAAGCTTTGCAAGCGGAGAATTTTTTGGCAGTATAACGGGATGTTTGACGTCAGTGGCTACCTCGGCATTCTTCAATCTGCCTCCAACACGCAAGACACCCTTGTCATCCAGATACGGCTGCAAGCGCAAAAGATTGCTACGAAGCGGAACGGGCGTTTTGCGCTGCAAAGAGAAATTTCATTCGGGAAATAAAAAAGTTGAGTATACCTGACCAATCGAAACTCAGCTTCACATAACTCTCGGCAGCTAGGAGGACCAATTATCTTGGCGTCATTGAGTCGAGTACTAGTTCGAGCGTTGTGGAAAAACCTCAATACGTAAGCGGTGACACGGCGTAGCTTTGAGTACGACGAAAACTTTGTAAGTATTGACCAATGCTCGTTTGATGTCGTGACATTGGCGACCTTACTGCGAATACGCAACTCGGTCGTATGTTGTGTTGACGTTTGCTTCCATAACTGGTCCGGACCCTTTAAGAACTCAGGGCCAAACCACCAAATTTGTTGACGTAATAGCTCAGACGGCGTTATACCTCTAGAGGCACAATCTGCTGGGTTGAGCTCTGATCGCACATGGTTACAGCACTCAGGCGGCAGGATTTCCTGGATGTCAGCCACACGGTTGGCAACGAAAGTAACCCATCGGCTACGATGCGCTTGTAACCATGCCAACGTTATGCTTGAGTCTGTCCATGCGTACAGCGGATAGCGGATATTGTCAAAGCTGTGCAAGATACTACGGGCCAGTTTAGCAGCTAAATGCGCAGCACATAACTCAAGACGCGGCAATGTTGTTGTTTTGAGTGGCGCCACCTTAGCTTTCGACGAAATCAAGGTAACTGTGACACTGCCGTCGACATTCAAAGTGCGGTCATATATAACAGCGGCGTAAGCACGCTCAGACGCGTCTGCAAAGACATGGAGTTCTGTAACTGACCCAGTTGTTCCTAGGCCCAGCCAACGATTTACATTTAAGTCTGCGAGCAGGTTCAGCTGTAAACGATGTTCCAACCAATTCGTTGCGATAGAGTCGGGAATATTGTCAACCCAACCAATATTACTCCTCCAAATTTCCTGAAACAACATCTTTGATCGTATGGTCGCTGGGGCAAGCAGTCCCAAGGTCCACCTAGCTTGAGGATATCGGAGATCTCGCGTTGCAGGATGATCAACTCTTCCTTAGAGGCAGTGCCCGTGAGGAGATCGTCCATATAAAAGTCATTGACGATGACAGATGCGGCTTTTTCATCAATGTTTGACGAGGATTTTGCGGTTTGTTGCAGTGCTTTCACGGCGAGATGGGATGCAGCAGCGACCCCATAGGTTACACGTACCATGCGATAGTCTTGCACAGGTAAGGATGGATCACTACGCCATACAATTCTTTGGAGGTCTACGTGTTTCGGCGATACGCAAACTTGGCGGTACATTTTTGCGATGTCTGCAGTTATAGCGTATCGATGCGTTCTGAAGCGGGACAAAATGGAGTACAAATCAGGTTGCAGTTGAGGACCGACGAATAAAGCATCATTCAACGAGTTTCCGGAGGTGGATTTAGCGGATGCGTTGAAGACAACCCTTAACTTGGTCGTAAGGCTTGATTCTTTTACGACAGGATGATGCGGCATGTAAAACGTATTGAATGTTGTTTCAGGTGCGAGCTTCATGTGCTTCATCTCGATAAGTTCCTCCATAAAGTTATTGTAGCTTGATCGTAGTTCTTCATCTCGCGCAAGTCTTCTCTAGATTCTTAGCAGGTTTCGAACAACATTTTCACGTGAGTCTCCGAGCGGAACATCGGGTTTTAGTGGTAACTCTACTATAAATCGCCCATCGTCTGCCCTGCGGTGCGTGACATCGAAGAGCTTTTCGTAGTAAAGCTCCTCATGGGTGTAGTGGATCCTTTGTGGTGCTTCTTCCAGTTCCCACAATCTGGTGCGTGCTCTATCTAGCTGTACGTCGCAATGCAGCGACTGTAATTGAGGCGTAGCAACGGCGCAACTATCAACACTGCCAAACAGCGTCCAACCAAATACGGTTCGTTGAGCCATGGGAGTTCCGGCAGGACCCTTACGAAAGTCGGCGCAAATGAGTTCATCCATGACATCCATACCGACTAGCATGTCGATGCGGCCAGGTGTCATGAACTGCGGATCTGCAAGAAATAGTCCCTGCACGTGTGTCCACAACGAAGCTGATACGGTTTGTGTTGGTAGTTCGCTGGTGATTTTTGGTAGAATCAGCCCATTTATGTCGAAACATCGACTAGAGCAAAAGGAAGACAACGAAAGTAGTACCTCACCTCTTGAGCGACCACCTCGCGATGAACCAATTCCCGTTATTAGGACTGCAGATGCTTTTCGTTGTAGACCCAAACGTGGAACCAAGGCCTCTGTTACGAAGGAGGCATGCGAACCCGAGTCGAACAATAGATGAGCGGGTTGAAAGCGGCCGGAGCAATCGCGTACTTTGACAAGTGCAGTTGCCAACAAAACGGTTCTTTCTTTAAGCGGAGGACTCGAAGCGGTATTCAAACAGGGCGAGGTGGGTGCGGAAGAATCAAGAGCGGGAGCAAGTGCATTTGGTTGCGGTGCGGTGTTTGCGGTTAGAGAGGTCGATTTAGCGGTCGATACGTTGTTTGTCAATTGCGTATTGGTGGGGACGTTGGTTATAGTGGTGGTATTATGCAACAATGTGTGATGGCGTTGATGGCAAACCCTACATGCGGATGTACTGTTGCATTTTACCTTAAAATGGCCAGAGCTGGGACAGTTAATACATAAACGCGATTCTACGACGAATTTGGATTTAGAATTTGCATCCAAATTACGAAATTTGTCACAACTATAAATTTTATGCGGTTCCTTGCAATAAGCGCAATTGTTCTGGCTCTGCACTGCGTGGAAAACGTTAGTTGCTTTGCTCCCTGGCGCAGATTTACTTACTGGCGTTTTACTTTTGGTTGGTACTGTTGCGGTTGACGGCGAAAGCATAGCGAGAGATCGGCACCTGATCTCTAAAAATGCGGTCAATTGGTCGAACGTAGGGGGCTCATCACTAACGAGTGTTAGCTCCCACTGCTTCCGCGTCTCGAATGCTAGCCTGTTCACTAGCTCATGCACCAACCAATCGTCCCAAAACTGCACTGGGCGATCTAACGCTTTGAGTTCGCGTATATGCTGCTGAAATTCGTCGAGTACTCCTTTAATTGCTTCAGACGTATCACTGACCGCCTTCTTTATTTCGCCCATAGCCCTCAGGTGCCCTTCTACAATCACCCGCATGACCTTGTAACGCGATTTTAAAAGGTCCCATGCTTCGTCATAATTAGCATCGCATATTTTAAACCCACTAATTATGTTTAACGCATCACCTTTCAAGCAACTACGCAGATAGTGGAGTTTTTGTCCATTTGACAACGCGGAATTACCATCAACAAGCGAGGAAAACGCGTCAAAGAAACCAATCCATTCTGTGGACTCGCCAGAGAATGTAGGTAATTCCATCTTAGGGAGCCGTATTGGAGCCGGCACAGTTGTTTGCGCGAATGCCTGACGCGGTTGAGCATTACTTTTAATTTGGCGATTAAAATTCGTTAAAGCAGTAGAATACCACGTCTCTGCTTGAATACGGACAATTTCTTCGATTTCGAAACTGTCCGCTCCGCACGAAAGCTCAACATCATCTTGAGCCTCTTTAAATCGAACCCACTGTTCATCCAACAATTTTAGGTAGCTTTGTACGCTATCGACGTCTAATAAAAATACACTGTCAGTGCTTTGGCCAAGTACCGCTTAATAGCACTGAGCGCAGAATCCCGAGTTTTAACGGAGTTAGCCATTGTTTTTGTTTATTTTACAGCGCGTTGAAAATCAAAAAAAATTGTATTTGTGTTTTTATATTTTGAGGGCACTTGAAGGGCAGGTATGCTTCTGGAAGCTTTCAAAGTCAAGTAAGAAATAGTGCAGAGTCACTTACAATAAATTTGCGTTATTTGAAAAAATGACATTTTACTTTTATTTTCTTACAAATGAACCCACAGTAGCTTTAAATGTAATTTGTAGATTTTTGTTTACTGCCAGCGATTCAATTGCCTTAATAAGTTACAATACCACTTATTAAATTCTAAATTTTAACAACAACGGCAGTGTATTTTATTTAGTTTTTAGATAATGTTCAAATAGTGTTTTATTTTATTTAGTTTTTAATTTGCACTTATTACACATATGTTTGTGTGTCACAAGATGTATGCATATTATTAGCGAGCAGTACTAGCACATCCGGCTCGAAGGACCATTAAAATGTTGCGGCGGTTTACTCACGTAAATAGTCCAAATAAAAAATGCGGGATTTTCTCGGAATTCACTTTCCTTATTATATTTAACTTTAATTACTAATTCAAACTATTTACATACAAAATAAGCGGGTTTATACTTTTTATAATTGCGGTAAAAAACTATGCAAAAAATACTAGCGGGGGCGTACGTGCGAACGAGTTGAGATCAAAAAGCGAATACATACAATAATTAGGAGTTATTAGTTAGTTAATTAGTTCATGGCTACGGACAAAGCATAAAAAGAAACGGCAATTACAATAGGTTAACCCTTTATGCTGCGATGTATATACATTAAGTTACAATTTGCATAGGTGAACTCAACAGGCATATCGACTTTTCATTCATTATTTATTTAAAAATTATTCGTCAGTTGTTAGAAAAGTCAATGAAAACTATGTATGTATGTAACAAAACTTTATAACACAATTCTATCTGCGCCTATTTCATGTGCATACATAAAACCACCACATCCACCTAACATTCCATATACATAAATATTAAGCGCATATATGCGTAAAAAATACAGCTAATAAAGGGCTACTTTTTTCAATCGCCTTTTTTGACAGATCACGCGTGAGTTGTGTCAAGCTGTCATGTTATTTATGTTCAATATTGTTTGGAATTTTATCATGAAAATTCTTACGCCTGAACAAAGTTTACAAATCATTCAACTTTTTTACGAAAATTCACGTTCTGTAAAGAATGTGTTTCGCACCCATCGCTCAACTTATGGTCAACATAAGCGGCATACTGAGCGTACTATCCGCAAAACAGTCACCCATGTTGAGACCCAGCATTCATTATTGGATAATATTCGACCGAATAGACCACGTCCAGCACACAGTGAAAAAATATAGCGGCCGTGGCTGAGAGTGTACACGAAGACCGTGGAGAGTCGATTCGCAGCAACTCCGACAGACATATAGAACGACTTGGCGCATTTTACGTCGAGATCTTAAATTGAAAGCGTACAAAATACAGCTTGTCCAAGAGCTGATAAAGCTCGTGATATCCGCGACATTTGGTTTCAACAAGACAGCGCCACTTCTCACACATCGCACCAATCAATGGATTTATTGAGAGAACACTTCGGTGAGCAGATAATTTAACGTTTTCGGTCGATCGATTGGACACCAAGATCGTGTGATATCACACTTTCGAACAAAATCACCATTCGGCCAAATTTATGAGTTTTATAGTAACTGAAATCTTTCATCCGAAACATCTAATTTAAAGGAAAATAAAATTTAAATTTGTTTGTTTTTTTTAGATGTCCTGGCCGAATAGTAGTAAGCAATTGTAGCCATTTGGCTATTGCGAGTCATAACTAATTTGAAAAAAATCCCAACGAAAACCTAGAATACATAAAACAAAATTATTAACTTTTAACAAATGCACGTTTTCCGAGGTTGGGCGTGATGGAGCTAAATGTTCTTCAGATTCGTGCTCAGCGTATCAAAATACATAATTTTCTATTTGAATTTTTAACTTTTCAATAATGTCAGATTTACATTTGTTCCCTTTTTAAAAACTGTTGTCTTAAACTGATCCTTTTTATTATTACACGTGATTTAACTTGTTTCTCAACTGGATTTTGTCATTTATTAGAGGCCAACTTTAAATAATATAAGAAGCTCCAATTAATATTGGAAATAGAAACAAACAACAACATTGCATTTCTCTATACACATACATAGACACAACAATAAAATAATATTGATGAGTATTATTCTGGATGTTTTAAAAATTTTCTATCATCCCATCCAATATAACATAAATGCACCAAGAATTCCATGACGCAAATACAGAAAAAATACATGCCATACTTAAAAACAACAATTACCCCGAAACCTAATAACGGAATTAAAACAACAAGCTTTAAGAAAATGTAATGTAAAACTAAAAAAAAGAACGTAATATTACATTGATGCTTAAATCACACTAATTACTAGCGCAAATATTCACGAAAACAAAACACCGATACATTCACGCCCACAAAGTAAATTATACATAGGTCCAACAAAACGGGCCTTAGCAGAGCATGAAGCCGCATAAAAAAAGAAAGAAACACAACATATATAAGCAGCGGTCACTCAGTTGATTTTTATATATACTTATACTAAATAAAATAATGGACAGGGAAAAGAGAGAGTGACTATACATTAAGACTGAGTTTACACACGAAATTTTTTTTTACCGAAACTTAGTCTGTAGGAGAGAGGGCGACGACATCGTAACGACACCGTTGTGCTCGGTTGACAGGCTTGGCTATCTCTCCCATTCTCACATGTATATTTACATGAATGTTAGAGTATCTGCGCTTTAAAGTAAAAAAAAAAAAACTACATCGACATTTCATTCAATATTTATTTAAAACTTATTCGTCAGTTGTCGAAAAGTCAATGAAGCCTATGTATATCATAGGCGCACATAAATTTGTGCACTGAGCATTGCATATAAATTTTAATTGTTTATTTTTATATTCTCTTTTCATCCAAATGATTAAATATTTATAGAAATAGTATTCGCTACGCATATATTCGCTATCATTAAAATACTTAGCGGCAATTTTAACGATTCAAGTATTCGCTAAGCATATTCTAACGATATTCGCTATTGCTTTATTAGTTGTTGGCGTTAACTACACGATTAGTTGTTAATTAAATGCCAAAAATTTTCGAGTTGTCAGCGCCATCGACAAAAGATTTCATATATAATTT
Source organism: Neoceratitis asiatica (assembly GCA_030068015.2). Classification (NCBI taxonomy): domain Eukaryota; kingdom Metazoa; phylum Arthropoda; class Insecta; order Diptera; family Tephritidae; genus Neoceratitis; species Neoceratitis asiatica. Next base: position 9,803,213 of record CM061529.1, read on the forward strand.
AGGTTAAAATAATTAGTATAAAAGTTAAAATTTTGGGTATTTGGCATATGTTTTATTTCAATATGAAGAAATAACGCACTCTTCGTCAGTGGATATAAGTGGAAAATCCTTTCAACTTGAGTAAGACAGAATTTCGAAAGTTATATCGATTAACCCCAGATTTAGTTGATTAAGTTATTTCTCAACTTGATAGCCAACTAAAAGACAGGAGAATAACAGCGATATCTACAGAAATAAAGGCAAATAATGCAACTCAAGTGTTTTTCAATTTAGATTTTGTTTGCTATTATTGTCCTGTTGGGGAGAAATGGAGGATATCCATGAGTCAGTGGCCTGTAAGCCGTTGTATGCATAGAGTAACAGATGCATTCAACCGTTCGATGTTTTTTGCAAAGGTTAGGTTTCTTATGACTCAAATAGAACGGCAAGCGGCAAAGAAAATTTTGGCTTCATCAAACTCACCATTTGTTGGGACTGTCGATTGCAATCATGTGTCAATCATGAGCCCCAAAAATCATGAAGTAGCCTATGTCAACCACCATAGATACCATTCTATCAATGTGCAAATGGTAACAGAATTTATTTTTTAATTGTCGAAAAAGACAGTTCAATATATGTACTTTGTGCATGGATATGTGATCCTAATCTCACGATTTTTGCGGTAAATGCTAAATACCCTCGAAGAGTCACGCAGCATAGTTCTGAAAGTGGAAACCATCGTTTATTAAAAGTAATTGCAAATATAAATAAAATTCTTAGTCGACTCTCGATATCCATTCGACTGTCTTATGACTCCTCTTCCAAACCAATCAGATGGAAGTCCTAAGTTTCGGTACAATGAAGCATTGTGTAAAGCACGAAATCCAGTCGAGTGACATTTGACGTTCTCAAAGGGGCTTGGCGATACCTTCCCAATAAAGAACATTTTTGTATGATCCTGGGATCACTGGTAGAGTAATTAATGCAGCTTAGTGTTATATAGCATTAGATTAAGTGACCAAATATATCAGTCTGAAGCAGAAATCCTAGAATATTAATATCAATTAAAAACTCAGAAATTTAATTTGAATAATATGTTATATTATTTAAATTTCTTATGCATTAAAAAAATGGTAATAATAAATTTTTTTGGTTATTTTTAATGCGGCCTGTAATTGTTTTTGGTTATAAGTAAATGAGCTGTATTTAAAGGCCTATTTTTGTAATAAACATTATTTTTTCATTGAATATTTTGTTATACACCAAAGAAAAAATGGTAGAAGTGGCAGCTGTTTCGGAGATCACCACATCTCTTCATCAGACTTCTTTTGCCAGGAATCGAACCGACAGATTCTGGCATCACAGGCGAGTGCTCTACCCTATTTTGCCAACGTCTGCCATGTTGCTGTATTATTCAATTTATTACTAGCCAACAACTATTAAGTGTGCTAATATTTAGCCGCTATTTTTACTTAATGTTAGGTTAGCGAGTTTTTGTGCAATTATGCCTACATTCAGGCATTAATTATCTGAGAAATTTATATAAGTAGAATTGCTTGTCGGGCTCGACATATTTATGGTTATTTTTAATGCGGCCTGTAATTGTTTTTGGTTATAAGTAAATGAGCTGTATTTAAAGAATTCGAAAAAATTACTTTCAAGGCATCTGCTTACCTCCCTACTGATTACGTTGACGCTGCACTCAACTCTGCTAGCATATGTTGAAAAAGAAAATGAAGATACAGGACGGCAGCTCGATAAACCAAGCGCAGTTGCAGTTCCTCAAATTGGGTAGAATTTCTTCTTTTGATATTTATAACAATTTTCTTATGTATCGTTACCTCTTCGTATCGTTTCAGGAACATTTCCATGGCTCTGTACGTAGTCATTCCCTGCAAGAGCAATGACCCGCCACTCAAGCTCTGTAAGGAAATCCTTGATGGAATAGCTTCCTGTCATTGCCAGTCTTCTCTTCCTGTCACGAACTTTGATACAGGTTCGGCTTTTCAAACCTCTCCTCAAATATTTGTAAAATATAAGATTAATCCGCTGGTAAATTACTTATTAACATAAACATACCGTGCGCCATAGCTGAGTGTTTTTCACAGTTCTACCAAGGCTGTTCAGCATAATTCGCTCCACTTCTTATCACACTCCGATTTTCCATAGAGTTCTGGAATCTTCAGCCTGCCAAGCTCGCTGTTTCAATTAGAAAGTCCACAATCCGACTTAATTGTTCAGTCGTCGTTCGAATCTTCTTTGTCGAAGTCATTCTGCAATAATACACGAAGAAAGTTATATCTAATAATATAAAAATTAATAAACGTTTAAATTTAACTAACATTTCGTATTAATTATGTTTATAAACTTGCAAATATACCACTTTGTAATCAAGAATTTTTTTGTATTCGTCGTTATTATTTGTGCTTTTCTCCATTTGAATAAAAACGAAATGTCAGCTAACTATAGGGTGATTTTTATAGAGGTATAGAACTTTAAGCTGCAATAAAACAACGATGGATTATTCGATTGACATGAATTTTATTTATCCGAAAGATAATCTTGTGGCATTAAATTTTAAATATGATTTCTGGCATATGACCGCCACGGCTGGCGCGGATTTAGTCCAATCTGGACGTCCAATTTTCGATGACCTTTTTCAACATTTGTGGCCGTATATCGGCAATAACACGGCGAATGTTGTCATCCAAATGGTCAAGCGGCATAGACCAATGACTTTACATAGCCACACAGAAAGTAGTCTAACGGTGTTAAATCACAAGATCTTGGAGGCCAATTCTCAGTTCCAAAATGTGAAATTAGGCGGTCACCAAACGTGTCTTTCAATAAATCTATTGTGGCACGAGCTGTGTGACATGTTGCGCCGTCTTGTTGAAACCACATCTCCTGGACATCATGGCTATTCAATTCAGGAATGAAAAAGTTAGTAATCATGGCTCTATACCGATTACCATTGACTGTAACGTTCTGGCCACCATCGTTTTTGAAAAAGTACGGACCAATGATTCCACCAGCCCATAAAGCGCACCAAACAGTCAGTTTTCTGGATGTAACGGTGTTTCAACATACACTTGAGGATTACCTTCACTCCAAATGCGGCAGTTTTGTTTGTTGGCGTAGCCATTCAACCAGAAGTGCGCTTCATTGCTAAACAAAATTCGCTTATGAAAGTCGGGAACAACGGTAATCTCGTTTTCGAAATAAAATTGCACTATTTGCAAGCATTGTTCAGGCGTGAGTCTATTCATGAATTGCCAAACCAAACTGAGAATAAATCACTTGACAGCTGTTAAATCGGTCGCCATCTTGAAAAGTAATGCCAACCTAAAGTTCTATACCTCTATAAAAAACACACTTTACAATCGTTATAATTCAGTTACCGAATCACCCAATCGTTAGTGTAAGCGACAAAATTTGTTAGTTAACAACTCGATAAATCGTATCCATAAAATTTACAGAATTCCCCTACAGCATAAAAACCATAATTGTTTTATTTAATTTAAACAAGCAAATAGATTGGAACTCCAAAAGAGTGAATAATGAAAACAAAATCAGAATCAATCAGATTAACAAGGTAATTGGGAACAAAAAGCACAACAATTTTTTTTGAAGCTGGACCAATTTATTTTATTCTAGTATCTTCAGCAAACTAGAGAACCAATTTTAGCGAAAGAACGCCTAACAAAAAAAATATAAATACATGTATGTAAATAAATAATAATAAATAATTATTAATGCAAATTCATAGCTAATAAATAAAATATAATAGAATAAAAAATAAATAAATAAATATGCTAGAAAAGAAATATGAGCGCTCAGCATTCAATTCAGTCGCTTAGCGAACTATCGCGTGCTTCACAGTTATTTCTTCCATCTTCGCATCCAGCCCATAAGACAGAGCAAGCACCCCACCTCTAATAAAACCGAAAACCATAATATGGAAAACAGCGAAAAAACAGATGCAACACAAACGCCAAAGAGGAAGGAAAAGTTGGCAGAGAATACACAAAATATAAAATCTGCAGTGCCGGAAAAGATATGGGCTCACACAAGGTTAATCCTGTAGGACCCCAAGAGTTAATCTAACGACTGATGCATAGAGTATACTGAATTTATGAATGGAAAACTTCTGCATTCTGCGGAATGGCAGTGAAAATGAAACTCCAGGATATGGTAAGCCTGATTCCCCAATACGATCGTATGGACATTCCATCACCCGACTATGATGAAATTCGAATAGTGATTGCCTGATTATAATATAACAAAGCTGCGGGAGCCGACGACAAGCTCAAACAATCCATAGAAAATGGGGGACACCATAGTCTGCGCCAATTATCGTGGTATTTAAAAGTAAGGTCCTCGACGAACTCTACAGTTCCAGCGACATTAACATTGTAAAAGCGAGCATCGATGATTACAATATTTATGTACAAAAGAAAAACTATAAAATATTAAAGCTAATTATAAAAATTTTATTTATTTAAATTCCAGAAATATTGTATTGTAAAAATCAGTGAACCATTCTACGAGTTACTCGTTCGTCTGTACCGCAGCCATAACCTAAACCAGCGCCAGCAATAACAATTTAGGAAGAAGTCTGGAATGCCCTTTAGTCCCATTCAGGAATGGAACAGTGCGATCCTGAAGACATAATCAATCTTTGCGGGTACTCAAACGGCTACCATATCGCTACCAGCTCAGAAGGCTAAGAAACTTCTGCAAATTGGGAAAATAAAAATTGGCTGAATTGTATGTCGTATACGGGAAAAAGTAGGAATAACAGAATGCTTCAAATATTTGGAATTCGGTCATATTTCCAGAAGTTGCCGAAATGAAACGGACCGATCAAAGAATTGCAGAAAATGCGAGAGTCACTTTGCTAGGCATTGCAAAAATATGCCTCATTATATGCTATGCAAGTCGGCTAAAAAAGACGATATAAGCCACATTGCGGGAAGTTTCTAGTGTCCAGCTTCCGAAAAGACAGTAATGAAGATAGCCCAAATAAATCTAAACCACTGCGAGGCAGCTCAGGACCTTCTAACGCAGATGGTAAAGGAAATAAAGGTAGATGTAGCAATTATCTGCGAACCTTAAGAATAAGGGCTCAACAATTTCGATTTGCAGGCAAATGCCCCTTATATATTCAGCTGAATACCTAATTCTCTTAGGAGTAGAATTCACGGTGGCAAATACTGGCTCTACCTACACATACAGAAAGGTAAAGGTAGGCTGAGTAATAGATATTACACATGTAAGTGACTGCCTGGTTAGCAAAACTAAATGGAGTGTTAGTGAAAGTTATACGTATAGCGACCACCAAGCAATAATTATGGGTATAGTCCATAAAACTTTCATTAAGGCCCCAGAAAAATTAACTTTGCCAAATGGAAATAGTATATAAGATATCGACATCTTTGCATATATGATAAACCAACCACATGTCGAATCACGGTCAGAGGAACTCTCAGCTTCTCATCTCGTGAAACGTTTGAGAAATGCCTGTGATGCATTAATATCAAGAAGAACTATATGTAAGCATGCTTCCCCATATTACTGGTGGAGCGACAAAAATCTGAAAGCCCTACGAACGTCGAGGAAGCTTATAAAAAAAAAAAAAACTCATTAAAGAGGGTAGCTTTAGATACATTTGCTATTAAGCGAATCTAAATTCATGGAATATGGAGCCTAAACAAGGTCCTATGTTTGCTAAGAGGGAAAGGATCGGAAACTTGGATTCCCCGTAAGCAGTAGAATGTAGTAGACTGGAGGCTATAGGGCTCTCCAGCTATTCAGGTAGCTTGTGTATCACAGCTCTTTGTGAATGTAACGCGTAATAGCCAATTTGCTTACCAGCCCCGCGAAGTAATACTTTATGGGTAGTTCATGGGGGGAGTGAAGTAAGGCAAATTCTCTTACTTTTTTCGAAGTCAAATGCAAAAACAATTTTCTTAATTTTAAATTTCTCGATTAAAAAAAAATATATATACCCTGCAAGACCGTGCGGAGTCCGACAAGAAATCCTACTTATATACATTTCTCAGATAATTAATGCCTGAATGTACGCAGAATTGCAAAAAATTCACTAACCCAACATTAAGTAAAAATAACGGCTAAATATTAGCCTACTTAATAGTTGTTGGTTAGTAATAAATTGAATAATACAGCAACAAATTACAGGGCAGACGTTGGCAAAATAGGGTAGAGAACTCTCCTGTGATGCCAGAATCTGTCGGTTCGATTCCTGGCGAAAGAAGTCTGATGAAGAGATGTGGTGATCTCCGAAACAGCTGTCACTTCTATCAATTTTTCTATGTTGTATAACAAAATATTCAATTAAAAAAAATTCTAACAAAATAGGCCTTTGAATAAAGCTAATATACTTATAACCACAAAAAATTAATTATATTGATTCTCGACGATTTTTCGAAAAATAATGTATATATATATATATTAGAGCTCCAGATACCCGGGAATCGAGCAATTCGAGCAGCTCGATGCTCGCTCGACACTCGCTTATTGCTCAACTGCTCAATGTCATGTCAAAAAAAATTACGAGCTTTAAAAAAAATATTTAAAAAAAAGCAATTACAATTTTTTTTCGGCATACACATTAGACATTAGAAACAGTAATTTCGTCCGGATGTATCGATGTAAAAGTTGGGTTTGGCGCTATGCATCCAAAGATGGAGCCATGGCACTATGCCACTTTTGCAACAATTATGTTAATTGTTCCGGAGGTAACACTACTGTTTTACAACGACACCTGCAGAAAGTTCACTCGATATCCAATAGTACAGATATGAAGTAAGTACCATTTGATAGTGGGGAGGCGTAACTAACTATGCCAAATTGTCCAATAAGACCAAAAATTTATTTGTGAGAAATAAAAAAATTTAATATACAGTGACAACGATATAGACAGTCCAAAGAAGAAATTTGCTAACGATGCTTACTTAAAGAGTGTAATGAAAGCAAAAAATCAACTACCTCTTTCATTTACTTCAAGTGATGGGTTCAAAGAATTTATAGATATCGTTGCTCCAGGATACGAATCTTTAGGGGAAGAAGCAACGAAGAAAAGATTAGAAATTTTAAAATGCAATTTGAAAAGTAAATTCGTGCATTATTTAAAACAAGCACTTTCAATATCGTTAACATGCGATTTTCACAAAATTCATATTTAACAATAATGGCTACAACAATTGACCAAAATTTCTCAATGCATACCTTTAATTTAGAAACTTCAGAACTATGCGAAAAGCACACTTCGGATAATATTAGAGATAAATTTCAAATATTATAAACGAATGGTCTGTTGAGCATGTGTCGGCTATCGTCGCTGATAGTAACGCTAATATTGTGAACGCAGTGGCTGATTTGAATTGCGTTAAGTTTAAAACTGGATTAAGTTGCTCGGCCAATTCTCTGCAGCTATGTGTAAATAAAGCTTTGGGAACCACGGAAATTCAAAATTTAATAGCTCAAGTAAGCAAAATAGTCAGCCATTTTAAGCATTCTTCTTCCGGTTTGACGAGCTTATACCAAAAACAAAATTTACTAGGATTAAGCAAATTATCGCTGTTGCAACGAAATAATACACGATGGAACTCGACATACCTTATGTTTAAACAAATTCTGTATAATTGACAGCCTCTGCTTAGCGTGCTGTCCGATAGGCTGTTAAATACACCTGCATTTGCCCGAAAACTTGAAGTCAGTGAAGATGAATGGTTAAAAATCGAAGGGTTATGTGAAGTTTTGGAATCGGCGCATACATTGACAGAATTTCTATGTTCCGAAACCCATTCGTCTACATCCGTGGTACGACCAATGATAAAATTTTTGATTGAATCTCATTTAAATTTGAAGAATGAGGATTCTAACATGATTAAACAGTTAAAGGAAGACTTAATATTTCAATAAAAAAAAAGATTTCAACTTGGTAACGAAGAAGCTATTGCAGCTCCAAGAATGATTGCAAGCTTCTTTAATCCGCGATACAAAAATTTACACTACGAAACTCCACGTATAAAGGACCAAATTTTGGAGCATATCAAAAAAGATATTTCTGACAAGGAAAGCTATACAGAAACAGAGCAAATTTCATTTAATCAGATTATTTATAATGAAAAATTATCAAAATTAGACTTATTTAAAAAAAATCACATAGCAATTAAAAAAGAAATTTAGAGACAGAATATTGCTGAAATTGAAATAAATTATAACGAGGATCCTTTTCACTTACATCAGCCAGTGCTGAACGCTGCTTTTCTACTGATGGCAATATTGTCACCGCCAAAAGAAGAGCACTAGCACCGAAAAATGTAAATTTGTAAATTTTTTTAAATCAAAATAAGAAATATATAGATTAATATTGTAATATGTACGTACAAACTTATATTAATAAGCGTTCTTTTTTTGCTGCTAATGTTGGTTGAAAAAACATTAAAATGTACATATATTTAAATTTTAATAACTTTTAAAAAATAAAATAAATAGTAATAAAATACATATTAAAAAATATTTATTAAAAACATATTTCTGTGAATATTCAAATATCGTATCACTTCAGTTAAATAATGGTCAAAATTTAAAAAGGCGTGTTGAAAAGAAAACAAAAATTGCTCAAAATGCTCGAAAAAGCTCGAAATGCTCGTACTCGGCTCGAAAAACTTTCGAGTAATGAGCAATGAGCAGGTGTGCAAGTGTTCGTTGCTCAAATACTCGCACTGCTCGAAAATGTTTGAGCAAAATCTGGAGCTCTAATATATATACATATATGTATATATCTATATTTATCATATGCATTTATTTATATTTCGATATAAAAATAATAGAGTTCTCGTAGACAACTATATATGAACTCTGATGAACTTAAAGCCAATTGCAAATCAACTAAGTGAAGTATTCCAAACTAATGAAGCAATGACTAATTTCTCGATTCCAAGTTTGCCTCAATATGTCTTATGGACTATTCCCCATCGGAGATAAAAGTCATAACAACAACTTTAAATATAAGAAAGCCGGCTTGTTACGACCGTATTACACCGTAAATTGCTTTAAATTTCTTGTCGCTACTCTCTAATACCATATTTAAAACTGTATATTTCCCAAAAAAAAAAAAAAAAAAAAAAAATCGAAAATCATATATAAGCCAATTCGAAACAAGTGCAACGCTGCCATCATCATGTCGGCTAATTAGCATGTTGCCCGTTTGTTCCAAACTTTTTGATAAAGTGCTGTTATCCAAAATATCTCCATTTCTCCATTTACATCAGATCTTCATATACAAGTAATTCTGTTTATCGTATTTACTGCAGATATTTCAAAGAGGGTAACAATGCTAACCTCAATATTTGCAGATGATAACGCTATCCTATGTAGGAGCAAACACCTAATCAAAGCTTCAAATAAACTAGAAAATTACTTATTACTTCTTGCAAGTTGGCTATCAAACTTGCGAATAAAAGTGAAGGAACAAAAATATTCGAAAAAAAGCACACATTCACTTTAAAGGCAAAAACGTGCCCAATACTTAAGCTAAACAATGTTATGATCCCCCAAAAAAGTGAAGATAAATCCACCTAGAAAGATAATTGAACTGGAAGAGCCAAATTTCCACCAAAAATACTGCAACTTAAACTTAAAACCTCCAATTGGTTATTGGGTAAAAATTCAAATCTGTACTTGTTTCACAAAATTCTTTCACATAATTCATTCAGTAAAACCAATGTGGTTGCATAAGTATAGAACATAATTATGGAGCTTTGCTTGTACATCTAGTATCCATAGAAACACAAAAAGTGACAGATCTTCAAAGAGCAACGATTTACATTACAGCTAATGAAGTAAAAGCTGAAATTCCGTAGTTATAAAAGTTCTCAAACTTATTGTTGGGCTTTACTTAAGCAGATCCAATAAACAATAAACCGACATACGTGAGTATGAAGAGCTTGAGAAACGGGCCGACAAAGGTAATGTTCAAAAATTTTATGATAATCTGGTAGAGCGTTCTTAGTGTAGGGAGGGAACACTTCTTTAATCTGCTCAATGGCAGTGAAATTGAAAACCCCGGAGACGGCGAACCCGAAACCCCAATCGATGACGATGGTATAGACGTACCATCACCGGACTATGCGGCGGGAGCCGATGGCTTGCCGGCATAACTATTCAAATACGGTGGCGAAGAAATGACAAAAAGCATGCTTGAGCTTCTTTGCAGAATATGGTCGGACGAAAGCATGCCCGACGAATGGAACCTAAGTGTGCTCTGCCCAATCCAAAATAAGGAGACCCCACGGTCTGCGCCAGTTACCGTGGGATAAGCCTCCTTAATATCGCATATATGGTGCACCCTAGCGTATTGCGTGAAAGATTAAAGCCCACAGTCAACAAACTGATCGGCCCTTATCACTGTATCATAACCCTGTCACTGTCATTGACCAGATATTCACCATACGCCAAATCTTGGAGAAGACCCGAGAAAAAAGAACCGATACACACCACCTTTTCATCGATTTTAAAGCTGTCTTCGACAGCACGATAAGGAACTGTCCCTACGCCGCTATATCCGAATTTGATATCCCCACAGAACTCATACGGTCATGTAAACTGATTCTTGATAATACCAGTTGCGCAGTCAGAATTGGGCCAGGTACAAACCTCTAGAAGAGTGTAAAATTGTTGGCGTATGCCGATGATATTGCTACCATTGGCCATAACAACCGCACCTTCAGTTCTGCGTTCTCCTATCTGCTGTCATCAAATTAACAGTCATCGCATTCGCCACTTTGCTCCCACGTCACTGATGACAGTCTATCTAGGAAGCAGCATTAACAACACCAAAAATGTCAGTCTTGAAATCCAACGCAGAATAACTCTTGCCACTCTTGCCAACAGGTGCTACTTTGCACTGAGTAAGCAATTGAAAAGTAAAGTCCTCTCTCGACGAACCAAAACCAGACTTTACAAGTCGCTCATCATTCTTGTCCTGAAATATGGTGCAGAAGCGTGGACGATGTCGATATCCGATGAGTCTTGCAGATGATTTAAGGTCTTTTGAGCGTTGCCAACGGCGACTACGGCAGACGATGTAACGATTAGCTGTACGAGATATAAGCCGGCATTGACATAATTCAACGAATCAAGAGACAGCGGTTACGCTAACTAGGTCATGTCGTCCGAATAAATGATAGCGCTCCAGCTTGGGAAGTATTCGATGGAGGACTCGCAAGCGGAAGCGGAGGAAGAGGAAGATCTCCATTCCGTAGGAATTATCAGGTACAGAGCGGGCTAGTCCCACTTGGTATTTCGAACTGACGACAAACATCAAAGGGAAGGAACGGTTGGCGCGCTATTGTTGATGCGGCTATAATCGTGATGGGACTTTCCGCTGCCATTTTCCCCTACCTGGCTGTCTGTTTATCTCCAATCCGTACATCAACAGTTCCAAATCTGGATCTTCTTGCTGATATTTCCGTCTTGCATTCGTGCAACTGAAGCACTTCCCGGTACTGACGTTTTTAACGGCCTTACCACTACAAATATTCTCCTTGAGAAATAGCAGTATTTCTGCCATCTTATTTTCACATATGGCCTTTCCACCTCCAAACGGTGTATTTTGTAGGTTGGTTTACTTAAGAGTGCCGCTGTTTCATGTGTCTGAGGATACGCAACAGTGTCAGCGAATGTTGATTTTGGATTCACATAGGTCTCTCGCTTGGTGTGTATGTCTTTTATTCCGCTGATGAACCCCAGGATTTGTACCCTTTCGAGATGCTCACCCGATGCGTTCTCAATGGCTTAATGAGCTAATGTACCAAATTCTGAAGCATATTACAGCAGAAATTCATTGTGTTTTTGTTCCTACAGTTACAGCTCCATCTGGTAAATTTGCCTTCTATGCTAGCTACCATAGCTTCATTCCAGGGCTTGCATTACGGCACCATAGTTATCTCTCTCGTATTCGGGAATAGTTTGCAAGATTTCCGCTACAGGCCTCTTCAACGCAACAAATAGTGATCTGACACGACGTTCGAGCCCGTTGACTCTGTTCTTAATTAGCTCTTCTATTTTTTCTTGCCGCTCTTCGATTTTGTCCTGCCTTTACTTAAGTTCTGCATTGTCTTTCACCAAATTTTGCTATATTTGTGCGATTGTCCCGAGCAGTGCATCCATTTTTCGCAAAATCTGTTCATGTAGTTTTTGTGACATCTTGGCATCCTGTTCATCCATCTTTTGTGTCATGTTTGCATTGATTTGTGAAATTGCAGCCAATAACATGTTCATGTCCATACTTGTAGATGAGCCAGGGCATTCCCTTAAACTATACTTGATGGCTGCTCTAACTACTTCGCAGAATCAACAGCCTCTTCTTTCTCTAAATTTTTCATGGATGTCTCTTCGTCCTCGAGACGGAATTCGTGTTGATTCAAAACGATGCCTTCGAATTCCATTGCTTCTCGCTGTCGTGATTGCTTATTTCTAGTTGTAGATAATTCTCGCTTTACCAATTCCCTTTTGAGTGAAGCTATCATCAAATCCTAAATCTTGACCGTTTTCAGGTGTTCTTATCCTTTGGGATTTTTTTAACAGTCATGACACCAATTGTTATGAATTCGCTGTTCACGCTCTGAAACATGCCAGTTATTGGCTTCTCTTTTTCATCTGACATTCGCTTCGCATTTTCTCCACAACATATATAATATATATAATATATATAATATATATAATATATACAATATATATTTTATATATAATATATATATATTTGGCGCTTTGTGACCGCTGAATCGATTTTTGTCCGAGCTCCTCCTTCAATTTGGTTTTGTGTGTTGATGTTTATACCAACAAATGGAGGCACCTACAATTTATTCTAAGCCGCCTCCGAACGGCTGATGGATTTTTATGAGGAGCTCTTATTCCATGTCAGAAATACACTCGGATGGCTTGACATTCCCTGCCGAGGGGCCACCACAATCAGAAAAATGAATATTCTATAATTTTCGAAGTTGATCGAACCTTGTATTCACCAAGCGATGTATGTGGCATAATATTAAAGTTTTATTTTGCAAACTTTGAACTGTCAATTGTTATGTCAGGTACATAAATCGACATGTTCCTAATCCATTTCCAAAAATATAAGAAAGAAATGGATATCATTTTTACTTCTGTGGTAAATATATGAGAATTTTAGCGATCTGGTTCATTTTAAACTTATTTATTCTAGAGAAAGCGAAAAAGAGGAAGAGTGAAACCCCTATCAGAATATTTACCAATGAAATGGTGGAATGAAATTAGGATTTCCTGTTGGACCACACGCTTTTCGAGATAGTTTATAAAACAAGTTGAAACATATTTTTATTGAATAAATTTTATAGGCTGTTGTAATGCTAGCTGTTACGGGCTGGAGTGACGGTAGCCCAGGCTACTTCGACGGTGGGCTTGTCGCCCTTTCTGCCGCCACCAGCTCTAATAAACAAAAATTTCTAAAGTAATAAAATGGGTGGGAATGGAGAAGGAGTGCAAGTGCTACGGCCACTCGTCCTTAGACTTCGTCATGGCCTCAGTTTTCACCAGGCGAAGTCCCCTTATTCTGACCTGTGTACTCATAGTCCTCTCTAGTGTCTCTTTTCAGTAAGCATGTCCACTTATTGCACCCCTTGTTCAATTGTGAATGTTTTCTGCGGAAGCCAATCTGCTGTGCAGGAATATGCCATTTTCATAGAGAAAAGAGAAATTTTTGATAGCAAGACTTGGAAAAGTTTGGAAAGGTAAGGCAACACACTGATTTGTCTGATGACGGCAGGGTTGCGTCTCTAACCGGTTTAGCTATCATAATTATCTGCAACCTTTTCCAAGTTTGTAGACAAAATCCTAGTTTTAATATGACACTGCAAATCTTTGCGACAAAAGCGAGAGCAATGCTCGGCAGTTCTTTTAGCATCTTTAGTGTGATTTGATCGTATCTAGCAGACTTTGTTTTGGATCTAGGAGGCAAGTAATCTTTTTTAGCTCTGAAACGGATGTTTCGCATTGTATCTTGGAAGGCTATGATTTAGTGGCAGATGTGCATTTTCTGTAGCAGTGTTTGACAGGAATACCATACTGAGGTGCTCTGCAAAACAAATTGCCTTTTCTGGCCCAGGTACCGTTTCGTAGTCTCAACGGCGCTTCAGTATTTACTGGTGCCTTAAGATTTTCGCTAGCTTTCCCCAGCGAATTTTTAGTGGAAACGTTTAGAGTCAAACACGATAGGAGATTTTTCATAGTTTTGTCTTCGTCGTGTCTTAATATCATTTTCAATCATATTTAGCCGCGTTTTCTGCTCTAGGATCTGCTGTTGCTAGCTCACTGTTGAATACAAGTACTTCGTTATCAATGTCAGTCTCTCTCTCTATTTCAGTATTAAGGTTGATATTAGCGCTAATGTATTTTTTATATTTCATCTAGTTAGTTCTGGATGTCGTAAAAACGAAAAGGATACTGATATTCAACTGGCTAAATCGATGTAATAATTACTGAAGAGTGATAAGAAGATAAATCAGCACTGGTTTCTGCATATATTATGATCTTGGTAACCTCAAAATCAATCAGATCTGGTAGTTTCCTTGGATCTTTAGGCCAGAAAGTTGATTGTCTTGGTGGTATAAAATCGAATCATGACCGTGTTTAATAATTGTCGAACTTTTGGGTTTAATTGTATGATTCGTATTATAATCAGCTAAATGTCTTTCCCGTTTCGAAAGAGTCATTAAATTGTTTATCTGTTATTAAGAAACGAGGCGGACAGCATAGCGCGACCAAAGTAAGGTCAACTTCCTATTTTTAAGAGTGGTTAAAGTTGATTCTAACCAATCTTTCAAAAAGAAGAGAAGAAAGCTATGCTTTGAACAGCTCCCCATGAATATGGCTATTTAAATGGTTCTTCCTCCGTGATTCTGCGCTGTAAGAGATATTTTAGGCTGTAAATTGGATGCGTATAGTTTTTTTAAGTTAACTAACTTGAATCAACTGAAGCTTCCATTCCCTTGATAAAAACGATCAGGCCTTTTGCAGTTGGCAAAATCAGCTGGTAAGATTAATAATTCCTATTGTTCTTTGAGAGGAATGTAACAACTTCTCGAAAGTGTTTTACGCAGTATACTTTTATTTTCGCGTAATCTATGTTATGCTTTTTAAGCGGCACGATATGGAAATTGTTGCTACCTATTAGTTTTGCTAGGTTTGATACAGGCAAGTTAGAATTGCGCTCCCGAAAGTAAGTTGGTTGAGGTTTTGCATTGGCGACTGTGGACGCACCCTTCGACTCAGTTGTAGATTCTTCATTACTTAGCGTGCCAAATCTGTTACCTTTAATTATATTGTCGTCAATGATATATGTGTAAACATCTTCCTTGTTAAAACTAATTTATATTTGTAATTTATTGTAAATTAGATTATTTTCATAATCGCCGCTGTGGTAATGGTTAACTTTTATTAGGTATGAATGGTATAAGCTTTAAGAATTTTTTTTCAATAAAATAAATATGTCTTAAATATATATATATATTCGGTAAGGAAACCTCCTAATTTTATTTAAAAAATTAAAATCGCCTTCAACCAGTCAAAATACATAATATAAAATATACATGTTCACAAATTCATACCCACAATCCATTTATATAACCCGTACTTTGTTTGATCTTAACCACATTGATGCACGACCATAATTGGACAAGTGTAAAAATAATTGAACTACCAAAATTTCCATACCAAGGTCGCCGCTTCAAATTGCCGTGCAAATAAAAATAACATTTTATTTATTTACTGAGTCTGCTTGGATATCGAAAGCCTCACAATATCTATTGAAGCCTTATAACTAATCTAAAACATAATAGCCCATTATCAGGAATGGGTTATTGGCTCAATGTTGCTCTTTAGAATGAGAGAACCTGCAAGCGGGTTTGACTTGTTGCGGAGGCCAAGGTGTCATGTATTTCAATGTGATGATTTCTATCTCTTCTTTGATGTCGCGATTGTTTAGGTCTTTCTGGATATTTTCATCACGCATGATCTATGGTGCGCAGTTCAATATTCTAAGGACTTTATATTGGAATCTTAGTAAAGTATCAATACTTGTCGGGAAAGATGTGCCCCAGAACTGAATGATATACATCCATATTGGCGTTGTGATCACTTTATACAAGAGGACTTTGCTGTCCAGACTGAGCCCAGATTTCTGGCTTAGAAGCCAATGCAAACTGACATATTTTAACTAAAGCTGAAGCCTTCGCCTTCAGGTTAAGCGACTGTCTAAGAGAAATCTGGAGTATGTAATTTTGTTAGCTTGCGGATTAGGTAAATTTCTAAGTTTTTGGCTTTAGTGTAAAACTCAAATCTCCGTCTGTGTTTGCACTTGTTTCCATTGACTCTTATGCGCCATTTCACTAGCCATTCTTCAATTAAGGTAAATAACATATATATACATGCTCTACATACTCCCGCTCAAACAGTCCAGCAAATTTTTAGCACACCGATATATATACATAAGCTCAGGTTAGTCATAGCTCTAAATAAAATTCATAAAATAAACTATAAATATTAAAAAATAAATAAATAAAATTTAATAAAATAAGATAAAATAAAATGACCTTTAAATACCAAATTTTTCGAAAATAAAAATTAATAGTTCAGATATAATTAAAAATAAATAAAAACATGTTCAAATCTTAAAAACTCACTCTCAACCAAAATGGCACATGATATATTGCAGCCACCCCAACCCCTCAAACTCAATCCGAGGGTCATATATCGCAAAAAAATTTCGCTACGATTCCTAAAGAATTTCCATACGATTTGAGGAATCTGGAAATATTCTCTGAAAAATAAAAAAATCAGTCGTATTCAAAGGAAAAATCTGGGAAATCTCATAGCCCTCACCATGAGCTCACCTCGGATTTCATTTCCGCAGCATTTAAACTCCACGATCACTCGACTTATTTGTGAGTTAACCTACCCCTTTTCACAATAGGGGTATCCTCTTCGTTTGCATGTTAAGCTAATATTTGGAATTTTGAATATTTAAATTAGTTAACAGCTTGCTGAATCACCCACCATTTGGTTTTATTTTTCAAAAAATGGAATACACTCGACAAAGCGCAAATCGTTTGCGACTACACGCTAAAAGTTCGGCTTGTTGTTGTAGGACACTTCCGAAAAGCTCATGACGCTCGCGAGTTCCGGACTAGTGCTACATTCTTTCAAGAAAACGAGTTCTTTATTCTGAATAATGGCTGGCAGGTGATTTCGCCTATCCATAGTTGAATACATTAACTACACCTTTTCGTTCCATCTCCGAACAGCTGGACTACTCCAAATGGAAAGCTTTTAATTTACGTCACAATAAATTTCGCGTAGAAGTAGATATTTTTTTTGTATTACTTAATTTATGTGTAAAATATTATTCCTACCGTAATACAATTTTTTTTTTTGCATTTGTTTTGTTGTTGTGCCATTGCACGGATAGGAAAAGCTTACAACCCATACACCGTAGCATGAATTTCCTACACTTAGGGAATATCCCTTATATAAATCAGCCACGCAAAGTAATGCAACGTTATTCCGAGTAGCTCGTTGCTATGACATGGTAAACGCATGAGTGTTCCTTATAGCTAGGGACCGGTGGACATTTCTGAGAGATAGCGAAATATTTCTCCCATGCCGGTAAAGTTGCGGCAGCTTAACAGCCCAGAAAACCATAGTTGTGTGAATCCAGAAGATCCTCCAGATTTCCCAAACACACGATTAGAATAATTCCAAAACTTGCCTCTGCGGGATGACCTTCACCCAAGATGATATAATCGAATTTTTTACTCATCATCGTTGGATGAAAATAAAAGAACTAGGACTATCTCGAAAAATAAAAATGCAAAGCTCATTCCAGAGACTAGAAAGTCTTTAAACAAATTTCTCAATGCCTAGACCAAAACTCTCCCCAAAAAGGTTTCTTTCTGGAGACTACAACACAGCCGAGCAGAACTTCTCATAAAGTTAGAAAATAGTTTCGGATTCCCGACCAATCTAACATCCCACGCAATAATTTGCTTCAGCGACCTTCAGTTAGCTAAATTTATGTAATTCTAGCGAAAGCGAAAAAGCCAAGAAGCAGCCGAAACTCTCTTCACCAAAGTGCACTGAGCACAAAAAATACTAATATATATAAACAGAAGCTCTCATATAAATATGAATAAAATAAGTACTCTTAAAAGCTAGCGTCCCTACGCGCTACATCTGAAAGAGGACATCCCAAATCCTCAAAACAGCAATCTACCATATGACTCCAGATCCAACTATGAAACCAATTATTCCTCTGAAAGTGATGATAGGGTTGTACGGTTGTAAGTTTTCAGCCTTGTCGAAGTCTTTATACGCTTCATGAACATCTCAATTTGGTTTTCTACATTCAAAATCCGAGTTCGACGAGTTTCAGTGAAAATATTTATTTAAATTTATGTTGATAGCATACCGAATTGCACACAATTATTCATATCTGAACAACTGACCCGGTATGGGGCTATATGATATAATCTTCCAATTTTGATGATTTTCGGTGTCAAACGGACTCAATATTTATGAAGAATATTCGAATTCAGGCCCTAAGAGACCTTGCTCATGTCTGAGCAATTTGGTTACATGGTAGTTAGAATTATGTACTACCATGAGTGAGATAGCTACCGAGAGCTCAATAGGGAAACCATGAGTATTTGCGGACGAAAAAAGAAAGAGGCCAAAATGCGTGAGTATGAAGAACTTGAGAAGCTGGTCGACATGGGTAATGCTCGCAAAATCTATGAAAGAATGTGACGAACAAGGAGGTAATCTGGTCACCGACGACCAGGTCATACTGAATTTATAAAAGGAACACTTCTCCGAACCTCCTGAATGGCAGTACTTTCACCCAGTGATGGTTAGCCCGAACCATCAATTCAAGAAATAAGAATGTGCCATAAAAAGGGGGGCCCCAGGGTCTGTGCCAACTATCGTGTTACAAGGTCCTATCGAGCGTATTGTGCGAGAAATTAAAGTCAACCTTCAACGAAGGCTAGGACATGTTACCCGAATCGATGAAACCGTTCCAGTTTCGAAAATTTTCGGTGCAGTACCCGTACATGGAAGCAGAGGAAAGGGAAAACTCTCACTCTGCTGGAAAGACCAAGTTCAGAAGGACCTTGCCTCGCATGGTATTTCCAATTGGCGCCAAACTGCGAGAATAAGCTACGAGTGGGCCGCAATTATTAACTCGGCTATATTAGCAGTATAGCAGTAGTAATATATATTAAAGGAAATATAGTCTTCCAATTTCTTTGACTTAATACGAATTTCTAATTCATTATATGTATATGCGTAGAATACCGAAGTTAAAATGTTTTATTGAAGAATTTACTATCGAAAATCACATATATGAACAAATCGATTGTATGTGAGCTTTATGATATAGTCGACCGATTTGGTAGGTTCCGATATTTGAATAAAACTGGGAAACGCATGCTACGGTGCGCGGATTGCAAAGTTTTCCTATCAGTGCAATGGCACATCAACAAAACACATGTAAAAAATATGCCAGGATAGAAAACGAAAAACTTTGTATATTTATTTTTCACAATACCATAGGATATATTTGCACGACATACATTTCCTACACATTGAAAATCCTCCAATTAAACAACTTCACCAGCATACTATGTTACGTTCAAATATCTTAAAATCTGAGACTCTAGTTTGCATTCAAACAAATGAACGGACAGACGTGCATTATTAAATCAACTCAGTTCGTCAATCTGGCACATCGGTATAAATTTTGATGGGTCTATATTTTCCCTGTTCAGGTAATTACAAAGAGTTAATACAAGTATACTATAATATATGTAAAAGAAGGGAATAAAAATTTAATAAATAAAAATAATAAACCAGAAGTGAAAGAAAATAAGGAAGATGGGGCCATGTGTAGAAGTTCACGCAAGTGCGGAAAGTTTTCGCCTGCCATTCACCTGGAAGTGGCCAGAAACGATGATTTTAGATATGGTGAAGCACCTAAGGTCTTAGACCTGGGTAGCCAACAAACATCCGCTTAGAGGCGAGCTAAAATGAGAAGGCGAATCCCTGCGGGTACAAGGAATGTTCGTCTTCGAAATGCTGCAATCACAGCAGACAGTCAGCAGGTTCTCTACTCGGCTTGCGTACCTGCTCTCTGAGAGCACTCATCAACAACTCGATATAAGGAAGGTGTGGAACGAAATGGCAAGCTCCTTACGTATCGCTGCTTCGGAAGCAATTGGTTTTCAGCAATGACAGAAAAACAGCTGGCACGAGAAAGCAGACTGCCTACCTCACAACTTTGCGATCGACTTTAATACGTGCGGGGTGGGATAGATACTGAGGGCTGAAGAGGGAATCAAGATGCATTTTCAGACGACAAAAATAGGGGCCGAAATGGGCGAGAATAAAGAGCTTGGTATGCTGGCCGACAAGGGTAATGGTCGAAAATACTATGAGAAGCGACTACAGCAGGTTTCTAGGCCGAAGAAAATTCGTGTTGGAATCAAGGAGGTAATCTGGTGACAGGTGTCCATAGCATACTTAGGGTATGGAGGGAACACTTCTTTAACCTGCTCAATGGCAGTGAAAGTGAAAACCCCGGAGATGACGATCGCGAAACCCCAATCGATGACAATGGTATATATAGTAGCGGTTACTCGCTTAGAAAATAATAAGCGGCGGGGGCCGATGGCTCATCGGCAGAGTTATTCAAATACGGCGGCGATGAGCTGACAAGGTTCATGAATCAGCTTTTTTGCAGAATATGGTCAGACGAAAGCATGCCCGACGGATGGAACCTATGTGTGTTCTTCCCAATCCAAAAAACGGAGACCCCAGGGTCTGCGCCAATTATCGTGTGATAAGCCTCGTTAATATCGCATATAAAAAATCTAGCATATTTTTTGAAAGATTAGAACTCACCGTCAACAAACCTATCGGCCCTTATCATTGTGGTTTTAGACCTGGAAAATCCATTATTGACCAGGTATTCACCATGTTCTAAATCTTGGAGAACACCCGAAAGAAAAGAATCAATATAGACCACCTTTTCAACGATTTTAAAGCTGTTTTCGATAAGGAACTGATTCTACGTCGCTATGTCTGAATTTGATATCCACACAAAACTCATACGGTCATGTAAACTGACCCTGAATAATACCAGGAGTGTAGTCAGAATTGGGAAAGACCTCTCCGAGCGGTTAGATAACAAACGAAGTTTCAGAAAAGGTGACTCTTTAAAGTGTTATTTCTTCAATCTGATGGTGGAGAAAATAATACGAGCTGCAGACCTAAATAAGCCAGGTACAATCTCCTACAAGAGTTACAATTGGTGACGTATGACGACAATATTTATACAATTGGTCATAACAACCCCACCGTAAGTTCTGCGTTCTCCAGGTTAGACAAAGAGGGGAAGCGAACGGGGGCAGGACGAAATATCGCGTCATCAAATAAACACTCATCGCATTAAGCGGCATTAATTAAATTAACAATGTCAGCCTTGAAATCCAGCGCAGAATCACTCTTGCTAGCAGGTGCTACTTTACACTGAGTAGGCAAATGAAAGGTAAAATTCTCTCTCGACGAACCAAAATCAAACTCTACAAGTCGCTCATCATTCCCGTCTTCAAATATGGTGCAAAAGCCTTATCGGCTTTTGGAGTCTTCGAGAGAAAAGTTATGCGGTAGATTTATGGTCTTTTGAACTTTGTTAACAGTGAATACCGCAGACGATGTAACCATGAGCTGTACGAGCTATACGACGACAATAACATAGTTCAGCGAATGAAGAGACAGTGGCTAAGCTGGCTAGGTCATGTCACCCGAATGGATGAAAGCGCTCCAGCATTGAAAGTATTCGATGGAGTACCTGCTGGCGGAAGCAGAGGAGGAGGAAGACCTAAACTCCGTAGGAAGGATCAGATGGAGATCGACCTGGTTTTACTTGGTATTTCTAACTGGTGACATCAAAGGAAAGAAACGAGTGGCGTGCTATTGTTAATGCGGACGTAATCGCGTAACCGGTGCTACTGAAACAGGAAAAACAGAAGGTAATAGACAAGAATGATTTTCTATTGAAGCTAAGATTTGGCAAGTTAATAAAATGTAGTGGAAAAATTATTAATTACTAGTGCTAGATTGACATATAAACTAATTAAAAATTCGGTAAAAAAAGGAAGGGAAAAAAGTTATAAAAAGGGAGAAAACGGGAAGAGTAAATATAAAAAAAAATCCTGATCGGAATAAAGTGTAGAGAGACTAACATGTCAAATTATACTTCAATTATTATTATTATTACTTCAACATAATTATTTATACTGCAATATCTTCTCTTTTATTGCCGAACATACCTTTCATATATTTAAAATTAGCAGGAAATTTAATAACGAGTTTAATTCATCTAATCCCCAAAATATGTCGCCAATTAGGCGACCTACCACCGTTTAGGTCATCAGGTAATTATAGTATATATTAGTAAATGAACGGAGTAACACCTTGCAACAGGGATGCTTCTAATTCTTCTTAACAGGGCTGGGGTAGAAACCAAATCCGGTCCGATGGATTATTTCTGCTGCGTTTGCCAAAGACGACTCCCCATTTTTTCCATATCGGTTAGATGCAACCAGAGCAATGGTTGGAGTCATCTTAAAACCTGTTCAGGTGAAGAGTGGACCCCGCGTTACGTGGTACCATGCTGCTAGCGCCCAGCTGCACCTCAAGCCTTCACAGCTGTTCCTTCAGCACAGCAAGCTTTGGGTCACTCCTCGGACCTCAACGCCGCAGCCGAACTCGCGCAGCATGTGTCCCAATTTTCTACTCCTCCACACCCATCCATCTCAACCTCCGGTTCGGGGACTACCCAGCAGCCCCTAGTACCCTACTACGTCGGAGCGTGACATCAGTCAAATACAAAACTTGCACTGGCTGGTGCAACTTTGGTGGTGCTCTGGCCTGCGCACCACTCGTGAGTGGAGTGATACGTAGTGCGTGTGTAGGTCTTTGCAACCGCCTGTAGATGCTACACTACCGCCAACTATCACCAACGTGCGAGAATCCTCTCAGCGGTTACACAGCAGCATCAACCAAGATCTACGCATCACTCCCTCATCTCCCAAGTTAGTAACGTCCTCCCGAGATATATTCAATTGACACAATTTAACAGCAACGGTCTCCCGTAAAAGATCAACGGAATAGTCGATTTAGTGAGTTTGGAGCACCTGCCAATAGCTGAGATCCAAAATACGAAACTGAGCGCCCGCTTAGATGTTCTGAGCCGGTTGCATCTTATCGACGACGACATCGACATGGCATAGCTATCCTGTCAGGCGCAGCTGGATACCATTCTGATATAGTTGTGACACTCAGAGGCAAAAACCGTTTGGTTTCGGGCGACTTTAACGCGCATCACGATCTTTGGCGTTCTTGCCTGTGAAATGATAGAGGAGTTTGCGGAACATATAGACCATTCGATATTCTGCACCATGAACGACGAAGCCTCCAAGAGAATTGTGGGCAACTACCACAAATAAATTTATATGAACTAAAAAATGCTTAAATCATCTTATTTTAAAAACGCATTTATTAATAAAATTTAAACAATTAATAAATAAAAATACTCATGCCTTACAAAAATATCACATTTGCATAAAAATTACCAAATTTTTTCAAATTATATTATAAGAAGTAAAATATACTTAAAGAACTTTCTTTTAAAATGCATTTAATCAATAAAAATGCATTTAAATGCATTTAAACAATTAATATAAAAATAATTTGCAAAAAACATTTTCATTCGCATGATATATGATATATGCATAAAAAAGTTACGATATTTCCACGGAAAATATAAATTTTTTGGAAATAAATTTATATGAACTAAAAGTTAATTAAATAAACTCTCGTTTAGAACTTGTTTTAAATATTTAAAGTGGAACAATTAACAACAACAAAAAGAAACACTTTGAATACGTGTGGCTTAAATTTGTGAATGTATTTTCACACACAAAACATGCAATTGTATGTATACGCACGCAAATACGCATATTTACACTTTTGAAACTATGGTGAAATGGTGTCATATTATTAAAATACGTTTAAACAAACTTTGGCCACCACTTTTATATTCACTTACATTATATAATTCTAGATTTGAATATTCCCCAATGTTTATCCTGGAGCTGTTCAATCTTTTAATGTTGCTGTTGATTCTGCAAAATACACAAATCGATTACAATATCCACATAAATTTTTGGTTGCAAAAAATAATATGTATGTAATGTGAATAAAACACGAAATAATTAGTAAATACTTCGATAAAATTTAACAATAGAAATTACTTACCTCCATACACGAAAATTTCTTTTGAAAAGAAGAGCGTCATGACAGCCATCATGTATTATCGGTTTTATATTTCTGTACATACCTACATCTCTTTTACACATAGCTGTCCAAATATCGATAGGTAAGACTTCCCTAGCTTTAGAAATTGTCCTTTGAGTATAATTGTGATTGGCTTAGTGAACACCTGAAAAAGTTGAAAATGTATTTGTTTATCTGTTACTGCCGTTTTGCAGCGATGTTTGTTTACGAAAATGCATTACTAAGTTTACACTATACGTATAGGCGTATATACCGAATGGAAATGTTTGTAAAGCATTATTTCGATTGTCTCTTTAACTTTAATTAGTTAAAACATACTCCTAAAGAAAGTTTAGTTAATTAACATTTAGTATATAAATTTATTTCAAAAAAATAAATATTTTTTGTGAATATAATGTACTTTTTATGTAAATATATATCAACCATACGAATTGCATGTGTGCCAAATGACACTGTTTTCTGAATTGCTTAACTTTAATTAGTTAAATGTATTTTAAAAGAAATTTCATTAATTTTATTTTAATTTATAAAATATACGAGTATTTGAAAAAATTGGTCATTTTTATGAAAATTTAGGCATGCGCATAAATACATGTATGTCGAATGACAGAGTATTTTTTTTATTAATTGTTTAACTTTTGTTAGTTAAATGTATTTAAAAAAAAGTTAATTTTAGAGTCTTATAGTTCATATAAATTTATTTAAAAAAAATTAATTTTTGGAAAAGTTTTGTATTTTTCATACGCCCTTTTGTATTTGTCAGTAATTAACAATCTGTCCTTAAAATTTAAACAGTTTATACAAGTTATAAAAGTTAAAACCATATATGAAGTTCATCTTTCATTATAGGTTTACATAAATATCTTTGTTATGAATTTTTATTAAAAAATATTGTACTATATTTTTACTGATTTTAACTTGCGTCGTTGCAATGCCTTAAGCATATGAGTAAAAGTTTCGGCTACAATCGATTTCAAAGCAAATCGAAGTTTACATTATTAACTGACGAGAAAAGTAAGCAAAAATATTAATTATATTAATGGAGTCAAAGCCTCTGTATAATGTCACCATAGAGTATGACATAGAAAATATTTTGTATATTGATGTGTTATTTTGCTATATAATTAGATGATTTTCTAAAATATTTTTTTAAATTAGCTGTTGAAACTACACAGAAAGAGAGTTTATGTTGAGGGGTGGAAGTTGAATGGCATGTTGTTGTTGTTGTAGTATCGTTATTCCCAAAATTTATTTTCGGAGTATATTGAGGAAGTGAAACTCCTTGGACGGATAAAAGTCTGAGTAGTTCCGATATAAAGACCCGACTGTTGCGGTAACTACTGGATGTTAGTCGTCTATTACGAAAGGCTTTTTTAATTTTGAACCCCTAACCCAGGTGGAGTTGAATACTATCTTTAAAGAATGCTCTGTGCAATCGATACCGGTAATGGTTTACTTTTATTAAATTATTGGGACCAATATGATTAATACATTTTTTAATGTAATATAAAAATTGATTTTAGAAAGTTTTTAGTAAAATATATTTTCATTCAATGTTTGATATTGATGTTAGTAATATAAATGAAAGGAAAATATTTTATTTACTTTCTTACCGGTTTATTTTAATTTTGCTTAATTATTGTTTTCATGTCAAATATAATCCGTATGTTTTTTTACGCAAAGGTCTTAAGAGGCCAAGGAAGTGATTAACGAAGCAATAGAAATCAACTTAGCCGCTGGGTTTCGTCTTAGAAACTTCGTCTCAACCTGTAAGAAACTACAACAACAGTTAAACCACAATATTCCACTGGAGTCTGATGTCATCAGCTTAGATCATCAGCCGAAAACGGACAAAGTCTAGGGTATAGATTGGAATTCAACCATGGACACGCTCGAGTTTCGGGTGGATGTTGGGAACGACTCATAATATGTCAAACGAACTCTTCTACGTGCCCTAAAGACAGTAGCGCCTCACACATATTACGAATTGCAATTTGTTCAGGCAATTTGGTATTATGCGTACATATGTATAATGAATCTCATATTGGTAGCGAAAATATTCGAAATCGGAATATTATATCAGATGGCCCCCCGACAACCGATTTGTTCAGTTATGAGGATTTGGGTCAAAAGTATTCTAAAAAAGCGTTTGGAAAAGTGAAATTTGGTATTATGCACACATATTATGAATTGCATATTGGTAACGAAAATCATCGAAGTCGGAATATTATATAAAAAATTTTCCAAAAAAGCATTTAAGAGCGTGAAATTTGTTATTCTACAGATGAAAATCATCGAAATCGAATCTTGCAATTTGCAAGAAATTTAATATGAAAGATATGAAGACTCCGAAATGGCCGTTCTTTCTTCTTAATATTGTATTGAACTAAATGTATAAATATACTCCTTTATCAAACAGAAAATGTTTTAAAAATATTATTTTTTATTTAAATAAAAATTAAAAGGTAACAAATTAGCGTATGTATAATATCTCATGAGAAGTAACAGATACTACGTTCTACGTAGCTTCTCAAGTTGCCAGACAGGTAACCATACTCTTACGCAACGTAATTGCGGTCACGCGATATGATGTTGCACACGTATCTGGTTCGATACGGTACTCCAAAAGCGTGAGAACGCAACGTAGATAATTTCGGTACTGCGTAGCAGCCAAGGAAGGCAGAGTTAGAGATTTAATTTTAATTAGAATATCACTGTAAAATCACTACTGATCAGGTCGTTCAGCAATGCAGACGTAATAATAAATTAGTTTATTACGGCTTAAAATATTGCATTTAATTTAATAAGACGGCGAACGATTTGGTTTGCCGCACCCTATCTTTTGACAGCTCTCTTCACACGAGAGCTGACTAGCACCCCAGCGGGTCGCAAAGTGACTTGTTAAGACTATTAAAATATAAAATTAAAAAAGCAAATTGTGTTAATTATATCGGGAATAATATAAAAACTAATAAAGTGTTAATCATATCGAAAATAGTGTATTAATAGCACAAAATATGATAAAAAGTTTAAATTGTGTTAAAAGAATATAAATACAGTTCTCGCATACATATATGTACTTTTTCTATATAAAAAATAAAATCAAGCAGCAAAATATGAATACAGAGGACATGCGTAGGACTTTGACGGAAACAAACGGAGTTATGAATGCCTTTCTACAACATTTAAGGCAACCGTCTGCTTACAAACCGTGAAGGCGAGAGATATATCCTCGTGCTTAGCGTGAGCCTATCAAAAGCCACTCGTTAGTCTTCAAACGAAAGCTGAATTTTTTGAGGTGGCCAAACTACATGATTGTGTCAAAGAAATTAAATTTTTGATGGGGATCGCGAAAATGACTCGTACAGGATCCACAACGCTGAAGAAATCCTCGATGACTATAAAGTGGTGAAGCATAAGCCAATTTATAATACCATTTTGCGGCAGATACAGAGCTAGTTTCGCACAATATCTTTGACGAAAACTGGGGAAAGATAATCCTCTCCGTACATTATGCAGACATAAGAGACGTAACGAAACTTTACCAACAACTGACTCAAATAAATAAACAGCTTTCACTTATGATCAACACGATTAACAGCGAAAAATACATACATCAGGAAAGAGTAAAGGCATTGACAGAAGCCTTAACCGCCTTTAAGCATTTGAAAACCTCAGATAAGTGCTAACAACATCAGAGGACATTACGTTCCCACCTTCGATAAAGCTTTCAATCTGACAACTGATGGCAAAGACAAGCCTAAAGCATTTATATCAAGAAGTTAATAACTTCATAGGAGGGTTACGCGACGAATGAAAAGGAGATGCTTGTTATCGTATGGGCACTTGACAAACCTCGGAATTATCTATATGAAGCTAATGGACTGACCATCAGCCACTTACATTTCAACTTAAAGTATAAGCGATGGAAGTCCAGAATAGAGGAATACAACTACGAATTAATCTATAAACCCGGTAAATGTATTGTTGTTGCAGATGCGCTTTCTCGACTTAAAACACAGGTAAACCAACTAACAGAATCAAGGATAACCGTATTGGAAATCGGTAGTTAAAACACAACTAGAGGTTCAACTACGGATTCTGCAAGTGAGGGAAAATCCACTTGTGAAAGAAACTATTCCAAAGTGTGTACTTAGAGCATTTTATTCACTATAAAATCTGTGTTGCCCTAATTCTTATGGAAGACCTGCGAAACCCATATTTTGTAAGGTTATAATGGAAGAACATAGAAGGGCACATTGAAGTGCAATAGAATATAGGAAGCATATAATAGAACGTGATTACTTTCCTGAAATGAGTAGTAATGTGAAACATGCAAGCTTAGAAAATAGGATAGACATCCTATCGCAAAAGTTACAAAAAATACCGGTTCCTTCACATCCATGTTCAGAGTTAGAGATTTCATTCACGTAAATATCTTTGAGTTCCAAGGAGAAAAGTTTTTAAGATGTATAGAGAAATTTCCAAATTTGCTAAATTATTCCACATTTAAAGCAAGACAACTTAACACCTAAAACAGTAAAACTTTTACATTATTTTGCAGTCCCTAAAAAATAATATTTACACTTAATGCACGTAAGAAATTAAATTTAACAAATTAACTCCTTGTTGTAGATATAATAGGTCAATTGGAAAGTCCCCGATCTGACACATAGATGGATTTACTATAATTAAATCCATATAGATTTTTAGTTAGCCATCACCTTCAAAAGGCTCGTGTTTAAATTAAGTGTATAAGTTTGACTTATGATCAAGAACAACAACGTATGATGATTGCGAGCAGTGTTTGCAGATGTTAAAGCGTAATAAACCCAAGTTTTTGCGTCGATATGTGACAATAGGTGAAACATGGCTCCATCATTTCACTCTGAATACTGTCATCAGAGTGGACCGCACACCATGAACCAGCTTCAAAGCGTGGAAAAACACAACAGTCGGCTGGCAAGGGTGTGACGTATGTATTTTGGGATGCGTATGGAATAATTTTCATTGACTACCTTTAAAAAAGAAGGGTCATCAACAACGATTATTACATAGCGTTATTGGACCGTTTGAAGGACGAGATCGCCGAAAACCTGTGGCATTTGAAGAAAAAGAAAGTGCTGTTTCACCAAGGCAATTCACCGTGTAACAAGTCAGTGAAATCGATGGCAAAAATCCATGAATTAGACTTCGAATTACTTTCGCATCCACTCTATTCTTCAGATCTGGCCCCTAGTGACTATTTCTTGTTCTAAGATCTCAAAAGAATTCTCACTGAGAAGAAATTTTCGTCGAACGCAGAGATGATCGCTGAAATTGAGGCCTACTTTGAAGCAATGGATAAATCGTACTACAAAACTGATATCGAATAGTTGAAGGGTCGCAATAATCAGTGTATTACTCTGAAAGGAACAAGTTGAATAAAAAAATTAATATTACCAAAAAAAAATGTTTTACTATTTTAGGCCGGGGACTTTTCAATTGACCTATTAGTTGTAATATCAAGAAGTTCTACTAACACATAGCTTTTGCTTAAAAGTGTAACGATTTCTCACCCACAAATATTAAAAAAGAAAAGAAAAGAAATGTATACTTTTGTTTTTAATAATCCGCTAACAACAGTAGAATTAGAAATAACTTCACATTTCCACTACAAAGCTCCTATAATAACTTTATAAAGCAGAAATGGTCACGGGTCATTCAAACGAATCCATGTCACCAACCTCCAACAATATGCCGGAATTATAACACAAGCTATATCCTGGATAGACTGTTCAATCAAACATTTAGAGAATAGGGTCCTAGCGCAGCTTCACATTAACCAAACAACCGAGCTCCGCAAAGAACTAATATATATATATATATTTGGAGCTTTGTAACCGCTGAAGCGATTTTTGGCCGAGAACCCCCTCCAATTTGTCGTTTTGGGTCTTGATGTTTATATCAACAAATGGAGGGACCTATAGTTTATTCTAAGCCGCCTCCGAACGGCTAATGGATTTTTATGAGGAGCTTTTATTTCATGTCAGAAATACACTCGGAGGGCTTGACATTCCCTGCCCAGGCGCAACCGCAATTAAAAAAATTATTTTCTATAATTTTGGATGTTGCTCGAATCTGGGCTCGAACCCACTCGGCTATCGATGCCGCCGGCAAAGTTTAATGGAAAACATAATTAAGGACAGACGTGCATGGTCTATTGATTGAATACGCTCGGCCTGGAAATGGATCTCCTGATGCAATCGATTGGAACAATATTCCCCTTTGCCAAAAACAAGTGACAGAGAAATATAAGGCCAATATGAAGCTTTTTGCCGCCACACAAGAAATTTTGCAAAAAATTTAGGAGATAGTGAGCCGTTTCAGCTCTATACGAAGAAAGTCGAGTCCGAAAGAATTTGCTCAAAGCGCACAACCTAACTTTGGGCTTATCCACGATGAAGTAAATGACATTGCCCAAGCATGACAGCTGGTAAAACGCGAAATCGTTTAGACCAACTTACTCGACACCGACGAGGTTAACCAGATTCTTTCCGAGCTGGAAACTGTGCCAGTATCTATGAAGGAAAAGATTTATACCTTAGGCATTTTCCCTTTTCGCAATTATCCTCATTGTGGCCATGCTAAGGAGATATTATACTAAGAAGCTTAACCTACAATTCAGAAAAAGAGAATCACACGTACGTGAAAAGTTGGGGAAATTGGTCACTTTTGGTGGAGGTGCTGATGAATTGAAAAATGTTTTTTATAGATTCTGAGGAAAACAGTTAAATCCAAACTAGACAAGCTCGACATAAAGTTAGAATAAAACAGCTGATATATTTGGGTTGTTTGATGATGAGTGACTGGAATAATAAAACTCTCTATTTCGTGTAAACATGTTTGCCCTTATTGCAGATTAGTAAAACAGTTCTAGTTTCTTATGTACATATATTAATCTTAAATACTAAATGAAAAGCCTTCGAAGCGTATTCCAACAAAATTGTCAAGGGTTTTAAAAATATAAATAATATCAAAAAAAAAAAAAAATACATGTTCATAACTATTATGAAATAATATCTAGGTGAAATAAGGAAAGAGTTCTCCCGTAGTTTAACAAAAACTTTTGCATATACTTACAAGAAATGCATTTATCAGCATTTTGTAATTAACCAGTAATTTTCTATAATATCCAAAGGTTAGCATGTTAATGTTAATGTGGTTTCTGCCGAGGGTTAACCTCAATTAGAAAAATTAATTTTCTATAATTTTGAATGTTGGTCGGACCAGTATTCGAACCCAGGGCTTCCGATTTGGAGTACGTTTCATTAGTGTTTTTTTTAATTTTAGCTTTATTTAAGAAATGCATGTTCATTTTCTGAAGCTATAACATTTTTCCATCAATCTGGTCATTTGAAGATACATCTCAAAAGTATGAGTCAAGCCAATTAAACTTTTATTTTAACGTTATAACAATTACCATTATTTCTGATCATTTGTAAATACACCTCAAAAGAATGAATCAAGCCAATTTTTAATAGCTCCTTCTCATGTCAACCGCATTCCAGTGAGGGAGTTCGACATCGACTACAAAAATGAAAGTTAGAAAGGGTAAGGTCTGAGGTGTAAGGCAGGTGAGGCAATACTGCCCAGCCGCTGTTTTCCAAATGGTTTTTAATCGGTACTGCAACATGAGGCCGAGCGTTGTCCTAATGGAAACATTACAACCTTGCCAAAAAGGAGTTATTTAACCTAGGAGTTCAATTGAATAACAATGCTTACGGGAGCTATAGAAAAATGTCAACGCGAAGTATTCTCTGCAACATCTGATGACGTATAGACTGAACCATGATATCATGCAACATTATTTGGTGTGTGTCAAAGTTAAAGTGTCAAAGTCTAATTCTGCTCTACTTACTTCACCTATTTATTATTTCATCGTGATTCATCACTACATAATTATGTACAATTGAACCGTTTGTTAACGTTTTCTAAATTCAAATTTAAAGGTTATATTTTCCCTTTTAATTTGTTAAACGCAACTTTCTCTATTACAAGGCTATGTCGTTTCGATTATTCTAATATTTTGTGGAGATTGTGTGAAGTTTTCAAGTTTATATGCTTATGTACTTGCGACCAGCTGCGCCCCTTTTGGGCCTTTAGCTCCGGAGACGGAATTTTACAAAAGTTCGCGAAAGATTACTAAGTGAAGGTAATATTTGTCTGGAAAGGCTTTAGACATCGCCAAAAGCATGGAGCGTGCTAAGGAAAACGTTCGTAGGATAAGTCAGCCAAGTGACCATGAGTTTGGTATCGTTCCCGCCCTAAAGGGGCAAGATCTACACAACAGAATAATCAACGTTATAACAACAACAACACGCAAACAAGTATGGTAAAATTTCCAGAAAAAAATGTCCGGATTATGGCGCAAAATTTCATGTTCTCAAAAGTCTGTATTCATAATAATCGAACAACGAAACTGGCGAAGGAAGAAAAAGGCGATAGGGACAGTTAGGACGATGGTACTAGATAGAAGAGTAAAAAAAGCACTCAGCAGCTAGCAACCAGCGAGAATTGGACATGATAGTCAACGTCAACGGCAAAGACATTAAATGTCAAATGTATGCAGAAGCGATGGCAAATATTTCAATAGATACTTTCAAATCATTAGATATGAGAAAGTTTAACAAGAATGTAAAAAATAACATGACACCATTCAGTGGTGAAAAACTTCCAATACTAGGCTATTGTTATTGGTTATATCTTTAGTGAGCAAATAAACTTTTGGGACTTCTGTTTCTCCGATTTCTCAGCGGGTGGGTGCATGACAACGATTTATTGGAAAAATTAACTATTTTGGATGTTCACAAGTTAACGAGATCTTTTGAAAAAATATATCCAGTGGCATTGGAACAGTAGTCATGAAAAATAATTTCTTTCCTTAGAAAACACATTAGCCTTGTCAGCTTTATTAGCGTATTTTTATGTTAACCAGAATTTGACGATGTCAGTGGACGCCTCGAAGTTCGCAGTAGGTCCTTCAATTTTTAATGGTAAAAATCTTATTGCGGTCAAACCTGATGAATCAGGAAGTGGTTAGTATTATATATATATTTACCGCTTTGTAACCACTTTTTCGGGCGAGGTACTCCTCCGATTTGTGATTTTTGCATCTTGATGTTATTACCAACAAATGGAGGGACCTACAGTTTATTCTAAGCAGCTTTTATTTCATATCAGAAATACACTCGGAAGGCTTGACATTCCCTGACGACGGACGACCGCAATTAGAAAAATTAATTTTCTCTAATTTTTAATATTCCTCGAACCCTGGCCTTCAGAATAGTAGTACGCAATGCTAACCACTCGGATATTGCTACTAATGTTCTTTGGTTTAAACTAAGCTCTGCTCTTTTTATACCTCTCATGTACTTGAAATGATATATGACTTTGGTCCGAAGTATGTAAGTACCAAAAGAGATAGGTAGACTAACCAAAATTTATACCGATCGTATCAGAATGACGAGAAGAGTTGATATAGCCATGTCCGTCTGTTCGTGGGAAAGCAAACTTGTCCCTCAGTTTTTTAGATACTTCAACCAAATTTGGTGGGCAGACACCGGTGCACATTAGGAGCGTGAAATCTGGCATTCTAGACATAGAAATGAGTTGCATATTGGTACTAAAAATCATCGAAGTCGGACAGCTGTAACATATAACTTCCATACACCAATTAGTTAAAACTCCGTTAAAGAAACGTCGAAGAGCGTGAATTCTACACACTTAACTTTAAATAAATATTGGTACTGAAATTCATAAGGCTATAACTCATTTTTGAAAAACAATGGCAAACCCTTATCGTTAAAATAAAACTAAATTCTTGGTCATGACATTAAATTATATGTATTTTATTTCTTCTCGAAAACTATATGTCTAAAGAACACCCTTAACCTTTCATGACATTAAATTATATGTATTTTATTTCTTCTCGAAAACTATATGTCTAAAGAACACCCTTAACTTTCATGAATATGTAAAATTTATTGCAAATCGCAAAATTCGATTTCAAGTGTCAATATTCACTTGAGTTCACGCCTGTATGGTACCAAATTTCATGCTCTAGATGCTTCTTTGACGGATTTCAAAACATCATATGTGAACAAATCGTTTATATGGAACTTTGTGATATAATATTCCGATTTCATTGATTTTCAGTACCAATATGTAACTCATTTCTATGTCTAGAATACCAAATTTCACGTTCCTACATGATTTTTTATTTATTCGCATTAACCTTTATAGGATACCAAATTTCATGCCCTGAGATGCTTTTTTGACAGATCTTTAACGCAAAACTCATGTCTGAATAAATCGGTTATTTGGTTGCTATATGATGATTGTCAGAACCACTATTTACTTGAAGTTATGTGTGTAGAATACCAAATTCCACGCTTTTAGATGCGTTTTTGACAGAGGCTTGACCAAAACATCATATCTGAACAATTCGGTGCATGGGATTTATATGCTATAGTCGTTCGATTTAGACGATTTTCGGTAAAAATGCGCAATTCATTGTATATTTCTATTATACCGAATTTAAATTTACGTTCATAGATGTTTTTTGACGGATTTATGGCCCAATTTCAAATCGGCCGAGCAGAATTCAACTTACGCTCAATTAATCCCAAAGGAGCAGAACTCATCTCACCCTGAATCAAATATTTCTGAGTCTCAAAGTGGTACTGATCTGGGTACTCCATCACCAGCAGCCACTTTACAAAAACTGATTGTTGTTCAAACAAAAAAGTATGTATATATTTCTAGGTCTACAAGAGATGCCACTGTTGACGAAATAAAGTTTTACATCCTATGAAAAATTAAAACTGAAGATTTGAGAGTGAGAAAATTTAACTTCAATTGCGAGAGAAATATTACTTCTTTTTTTAAAAATCTGTGTTTCAATTGGTTACTTTAATCAACTTCTTGACAATAAATTCTGGCCATCCGGGGGCTTTGTGCGTGAATTCGAATATAGAAATAACAGGCATAATGAAGTTAATATTTATAAAATTTCTCAGAAAAGCGTGGAGCGAAAAAACTAAGCAAATATATCTCTAAAAGTTAATGTTATCATAATGTTCGAGGTCTTAATACCAAGCTAACTTATCTATATCTAAATAGTCTTCATTGCAATTTTAGCATCATCTCTTTTACTGAGACTTGACTAAAACCCCACCTTTTTGATAACCAGATCTTAAATAGTGAGTATTAAATTTATAGAAATGATCGATTGAACAAAATCTAAGGTGGAGTTCTACTTGCCGTTCATCCGAAGAAGCGTTATCTTATATACTTCCTGAGTCAGTATCTGTATATACAGTGGCAGACAAAAGTCTACATACACCGCCTGTATTCGTTGTGTAGAAATTACTATCACTTTGCTGAAAAATTTAGGTATACAGTTTTGTTTTAAAACCTTTTCTAATCACATGCATTAAAGCAAATCCATTCTCTAACATAATATGAAGCAATAGTGGTGAAAAGACCCAAAAATATCCTTGACAAAAGTCTACATACACTACGAGTATACTAGCAGTTATGTCGATATGCTGTGTTATTATGGAGGTTGAGTACCCACCATTTTTTTTATATAATGTTTTTTAATTTACTAGTGTTGAATTTAGTTGTGATTTAAACACATTAGTACTAACAATGGCTCTGCAAAAAAAAATATCCATAGAAATTAATAATTAATTAATTAAGAGACATCAGCTTTATTCTGAAGTAAGTGAATGATGATCCTAAAGTTACTGCTTCAAAATTAGCCGAAAATATAGCAAACTCATCAAGAAAGTGTGTCCATTTAAGAACAATTCGAAGAGCTCTGAAAAATTATGGCTTCCACAGTAGAATGCCACGTAAAAAGCCTCTTATTTAAAAAAAAATAGTAAACTTCGCTTAGAGTTCGCTAAAGCATATTTCGGCAGTGATGGAAGAGCAAAAGTTTGGTGGCATCGTAATGGTTTGTGGAGCGGAGCATCTGGAGTTGGAAAGCTTGTTTTTATTGAGGGTAATATGGATCGGTTGAAATATAAGTCACTGTTGGAAGCTAAACTGTTTTTATTGAGGGTAATATGGATCGGTTGAAATATAAGTCGCTGTTGGAAGCTAATCTGAAGCCTTCGGTAGGCAGTTAGGTGCTTGGCGCAGGCAGGATCTTTGAACAGAATAACGATCCACAGCGCACGGTCCATATTGTTAAAGATTGGTTGCTTTATCATATTCCAAGGCAGCTACACACACCATCAGCCCAGATATGAACGTTATTGAATATGTCTGTGGAATTTTTGAGCGAAAAATTAGAAAAAATCAGTTACGTTTCAAACAATTTTCGAGTAATGAGCAATGAGCAGTTGAGCGGGTGCTCCCTATAAGTTTATATATTATTACTAAATTAAATTCCCCAGCTCTGGAATAAATTCTTTTCAGTATATGAACACTTTTAAATCTCGGCATTTAACAAACTCTGGCCTCTCAGTGGCGGCTTCCCTCGAATCGGTTGAGCGGGAGGAGGGTAATCGTTTGGTT